>QRFJ01000433.1:929143-1233565 GCA_006176705.1 Cocos nucifera | reverse complement strand
TTTTCACGTCCATTTGCCATATTTCATAATCGAAATAGGCTGCAATAGCAAGCAATGTGCGGATGGATTTTAGCATAGCTACTGGTGAAAAGGTATCCTGATAGTCAATGCCTTCATGCTGACTATAACCTTTTGCCACTAATCTAGCTTTTGAATGTCTCCACATTTCCATCTGCACCAATCTTTCTCTTGTAGATCCATTTACACCCAATAGGTACTATACCTTCTGGTGGATCTACCAAGATCCAGACTTGGTTTGAGTGCATCGAGTCAATTTCTGACTTCATTGCCTCTAACCATTTCTCGGAGTCGATATCTGATATCGTCTCATTATAGATTTTGGGATCATCACCATGAACCCCATTACCTATGAGGAACATTTTCTCTACATATCTCTGAAATAGTACCTAAGTATCTCTCAGGGGGACGGAAAAATTCTTTTGATCTACGAGGTGGAGGAGGTAGTGATTGTATTGGCTCAACCTGATTTGGTTCCATAGGGTCTTAGCTCGTTGCTCTTGTGAGACTTTCTCCTCGAGCTTGATCTGCTTTCCAATGCCGCCTATCTTGAATAAACTATTTTTCAAGAAAGATGGCATGTCGACTCACAATCACATTGTGGTCTTCTGGAATGTAGAAATAATATCCTAATGACTCTTTAGGATATCCTATAAATCGAGCTCTAAAGGACCTAATAGTCTAACTTGTCTGCTTGTTGTCTTTTGATATGAGCCGGACAACCCCAAATTCTGAGATGACTCAGACTTGGTTTCTTACCATGCCATATCTCATACGGTGTGGTAGGAAATAATTTTAGAGAAAATCCTATTCAGTAAATATATAGCAGTTAACAAATATATCCCCAAAGAAAATTAGGAAGGTCTGTGAAGCTCATCATGGATCGGACCATATCTAATAGGATCCGATTCCTCCATTCTGAAACCGTTGAGTTGAGGTATTCTAGGTGGAGTCCATTGAGAGACTATGCCATTTTGCTTGAGATAGTCTAAAATTTTGACTAAGGTATTCACCTCCTCGATCTGATCGAAGAACCTTAATGGATTTTTAGTTTGCTTTTCTACTTCATGTCTGAATTTCTTAAACTTTTCAAAGGCTTCAGACTTGTGTCTCATAAGATACACATACCCATACCGAGATAAATCATCGATAAAGATTATGAAGTAGACAAAGTTGCCTCTAGCTGGCACATCAAATGGGCCGCACACATCAGTATGTACTAGGGCAAGTAGATTCCATGGCCCTTTTCCCATGTCCTACAAAAGGGAGCTTAGTCATTTTGCCATGAAGACATGATTCACAAATTGGATATGACTCGAAAGTCAACGAACTCAATAGTCTAATTTTCTCCAATTTGTTAACCCTATTTTCTACTATATGACCTAGCCTTAGGTGCCATAGATACTTATTGGACTATCCCTAGGTCATTTTGATCTTATGGCATTCACATTTTGCTTGATATTAAAGATAGATACATCAATATGTAACTAGTAGAGATCATTATTAAGGAAACCACTTGTAATTTTATTTTTTTCATAAAGAATATTACAATGGTCCTTAACAAAACTAATTACATAGCCTTCTTATGCTAAACATGAAATATAAATCAAATTCTTACTTGTAGTAGGCACATAATAATAATCCTTAAGTACTAAATCTAAGCCAGACAGTAGTCAAAGAGGGTAGGTTCCCATGGCCATAGCAGCAATCGTTGCTGCATTTTTGATGCGTAGGATCATCTCACCATCCCTCAGCCTCCTACAATCCTCAAGATCCTGTATGGATGTGCACAAATGAGCACTAGAACCAGAGTCAAGCACCTAACCAGATGTAGAAGAAACTATAAGATTAGATTCAATAACGAGCATACCTCTAGAAGGACCTATCTCCTTCTTATTCTTCAGCGTGGCCAGATATGTAGGATAGTTTTGCTTTCAGTGGCTGTTAGTATGATAATGAAAATACTTTTCTTTGTCAGCAATCTTCTTCTTCAGCTCTGTCTTCTTTTTCTTTTCACCTTCCATCTTTTGCCTTTTTACAAACTTTTTCTTCTTTCCAAAAGACTTTCTCTTAGAAGAGTCCATTTCATAGCAAGTAATGAGCCTTTAGAATCTTTCATAGAAAGCTCAGCAGTAACCAGCATATTCATATGCTCGGCCAGAGTATTTTGAAGTTTATGCATATGATAGTTCATGATGAATTGCCCATATGCATCAGTCAAGGATTGTAGAATTATATCATTCTGTAGATCCTAATCTAACTTCACTCTGAGCTTCTTAAGCTCTTCCAAGTCCTTGATCATCATCAGACAATGATTTTGGACTAACTACCTATCACGTATTTTAGCCTTAAATAGTTGTTTAGTGATCCGATATTTAGCGGCACGACTCTGTTCACCAAACAACTCTTGCAGGTGAGCCAACATTTGGTGGGCACTTATGATATCTTCATGCTTACGCTATAGTTCATCAGACATCGAGCCCAACATGTAGTATCTAGCCTTATTATCTTCATCCATCTATTTATCATGAGACACTCAATATTCAACGGATGGACGAGCTAGTAAGGTCGGGGGATCCTAGTCCAATACATGAGTCAACTTCTCAAAACCCAAAATGACATTGAAGTTTCGAAGCCAATCCTTGTAATTGGGTCTGATCAGTCTATGGGTGTCCAGGATACGGGCTAGTGGGTTGGATGCAGATATTTTTTTTCTTCCTATTGAGAGTCAAAGTTTCTAGCTAGATTTTGTAATTAAGACTTGACCAATTTATTTAGAGAGATTAATTTTTAAACAAATTAGCTTTCACTATTTTGTTGGATCCTTACACTTCCTCTGTGGAGATGCAAAAATCTTCATGATTACTGATTTCTAGTGGGCGGTGTAGTCCTACCAACTGACTCATCACTTTATCTAACAGTTATTAGTGATGGGTTAGTCAATGAGTGAACAACTCTTGTCCAATGATTCTCTAATCATGATGCACCCAGACTTGGTCTCTAATTCATGAATCTCACCATGCTCAAAATATTGATCCACTCAGTTAAGTTAGACCCATAATTTGCACAGATTGGATTCCTAATTGTGTCTCTCACCATATCCAGAATATTGAGCTCAATCCATCCTCTAGCCCGTAGCATCGAATGCCTAATAGATATGGTTGCATCTTTTCGGTGCAACTAAACCACTATGACCAGCTGAGAACAATCAACTCTGGAAAGAGCCCGCACATCTACAATGATGGAAGACCATAGACTTAATCTTTTCTTAGGAAGATTTGATTTAGGTCTATTTAAACTTAACTTGACATAGCCATAATCATTATGACTAACCTAGTGGCATGGGTTAGTTCAGATTATTAGCCACCTTAGATAAGGACTAGGCCAACAAATATGGCTAGGTAAGCAAGATCGATGGAAGGGATATGCCATTAACTCGATAAGTACACATTCAAGTCGAGTAGCTTCTAATTAAAAATTAGTCGATCGTAACTACCGAATTTACCTAAGACACCAAATTATTGAGCCAAAATCAATCAAGTTAGCCTACAATCCAGACTCTAACCACTGAGCCTAATTAGATCTTAACTTGATCGATCACTCATGTGACTCGATCTTAATCTAGACTTAATCCTATTAGGCTGGTCAATTTAAGTACTGTTGATCCTAAAGGAAAATCTTGATTTTTCGGACTAGGTTCGTTCAGATCTGATCAGATCAAGAGATATAATTCAAAACTTTTTCTCTTTGATCTAGATTAGATCTGGGATATTTTAGATCTAACTCTTATTATTTTAATAATTAAAATAAAATTAGATAAATTAAATCAAATTTAATTTACCTTGAAGTGGGTAATCCTATTACCTGATGATGATCCTGTAGCGAAAGGTTCTGGATCTATATATTTCTTCATATAAAAAAATTATTTTAATAAAATAGTTTTCAAGTACTTCTCACTAAGTAATCGGACCTCTTTGTCAAAGCAAGCATTGAGTTTCGCATCAAAAGATAGGAAGAGCAAAGAAGCTCATTGTAAAGCTAGTCTTAACTCGTAGCTTGTTTGATTCGAGCTAGTAAGCCTGAGGGGTATTCTATATCTAGTATCCTAAAGCCACTGGTTTGGGAGTCATTGGCCCAAGACTCGCACATGGATCAAAAATGATACAACGTTAAAAAAAAAAAAAAAAAAAAAAAAAAATATTGGTCTCCCACCGAGTAACCGGATCCCATTGTCTAAGTAAGCAATGATATTCGCATAAAAAATGAGCAATGTAAAAATAAAAATCAATAATTGAAGGACGGTAGTAGCAATACACTTGTCTATATAAAAGTTTAGATAAATCAAAGATAAAGATGGAATAATTTAGAAAAAATTTAAAAAAAATTAATATTTTTTATTTAATTTTTTTATTAATATCTCAATGATATATCTCACTTAAGCTCTACTGAATATCAATGGTCATTTTGAAAACTGTTTAGATAAAATTCGAAACTCTAAAGTTAAAAGATACTTAAAACTAAATTCTTTCTTTACTCGAGGATGAGCAAAGCTTAAGTTGGAGGGTGTGATAAGCACCATAAATTCATCAATAAAAATATTAATTTATTAATTAATTTATATTAATTTTTAAGAATTAATGATTAATTTATATATAATTTTTAAGAAATTCATATTTTTATTAATTTAAAAAATAATTAAAAAATAATAAAAATTAAAAAATAAAATTTTATAATCAATAGAAAGAGTTCATTTTTTTGATCATAATAAAATAAGTTTTGAATAAAATGAAGCTAAAATGGAGAAGATATGAATTTTTAAAGATAAAAAATAAATAAATAAATAAATAAATAAATGGCTCAGCCAGCTCCGCAAGCCAAGCCACCAAGCTAAGTCAAACCATCAAAGCCAACTCAACCATAGAAGTCGTCAGTCGGTCCACGATCTAGGCGTAGATCGCCAGCTCAGCAACAACCGACGAATTACGGAGCGACATGTGGTGGACCTAGACCCTTAAAGGGTCCATAGAAATTTATCGTGGCTCACAGGATAATTTGGTCTTTTCACTCGATGATAGGAGCGCTGATTGACTGCAGTGTGCAGTGCGGCCGGTCCATGCGGTCCATGGGAATAGTAATTGCACCATTGGAGGGGTGCGGTAGCTTGTGGTCAAGATCGAATGGCTATGATTATTTTCGAATTTAATTCAGCTTCAGACTTCATGCGGATCGCCATCCAATGGTAGTGCTCAATCTAGGGGATGATCCGACGGTCCAAAATACTCCCGACGGTGATCAAGACTCCTGATGCACGATCAACGGCCAGATTTTCTCCATCAACATGCGATCGAATGGCTAGAATTTAATCCGACCTGATCTGGGCTGATACACATCCGATTTTGATGATTTTTAGTCCATTGGATTTTTATTGATGGTCAGATTTCATCTAGAGCAATAAAATTCATACAAAACTCCTTTTAATCTAATTTTTACTCAAATTTTTTCATATTTTGACGATCAAAGAGCTCCTTAGTCCTACATTGCCTAGAAGAAAACTCTCCAGCCCTCCTAGCTCTATAAAAAAGATCCTAAGCCTCTAAAAATCGACATCTCCGATCAAGATGAAGCTTTGGTATAGGAGGAAGTTAGGCTATGGGTTAATGGCTGCTTCGAGGCAACTGGTGTCGAGAGAAAAAGCTAGGCTTCTATACCATCTTTCCACCCATGTCGATCCAAGATCAGAGATCAGGCTATTTTATTTTATTTTATTTTATTTTTAAATTTTATATATTTAAATTTTAAAATTTTAATTAATATAATATTTATTTTTATGCTCTTTATTTTTATTATAATTTAATTTTTATACTTTAATTATTGCCTTTTATTTTATTGCAAGTAGATGCTAAGATCTAACTAGTAGATCTTAGTACCAAATTTAAATTTTTATACCTTTTAATTTTTATTTTTTTTATTTTTCAACTTCACTTTTGATTCTAAAATTTAAATTTTTTTTTCTTTTCAAAAATCAAAGATTTCAAATCTAAAATACTATCTTTCCTATGGATTCGATCCGACTCACTATTATCTATGTATTTTTAATTATTTTAAGAAGTCGAATTAAACTGATAAATACGATGTCTTAACGATAACATCGTGATCCTATCATCCTAATACATATTGATGTGTGTAGTTCATTTGATGTATCGGTTAGAGATAATTTTGTCTACTTCATAATCTTTACCGATGATTTATCTAGGTATAGATATGTGTATCTTATGAGACATAAGTTTAAAATTTTTGAAAAGTTTCAGAAATTCAGACATGAAGTAGAAAAGTAAACTGAAAAATCCATTAAGATTCTTCGATCAGATCGAGGAGGTGAATACCTTAGTCGAAAATTCTTGGACTATCTGAAGAAAAATGGCATAGTCTTTCAATGGACTCCATCTGAAATATCTCAACTCAATGAAATTTCAGAATGGAGGAATCAGATCCTATTAGATATGGTCCGATCCATGATGAGCTTCACAGATCTTTCTGATTTTTTTTGGGAACACTGTCTGTTAACTGCAATATACTTACTGAATAGAATTTCTTCTAAAATCATTCTTACCATACCATATGAGATATGGTATGGTAAGAAATCAAGTCTGAGTCATCTCAGAATTTGAGGTTGTCCGATTCATGTCAAAAGATAACAAGCGGATAAGTTAGACTTTAGGTCCTTTAGAGCTCGATTTATAGGATATCCTAAAGAGTCATTAGGATATTATTTCTACATTCCAGAAGATCATAATATGATTGTGAGTCGACATGCCATCTTTCTTGAAAAATAGTTTATTCAAGATAGTGGCATTGGAAAGCAGATCAAGCTCGATGAGAAAGTCTCACAAGAGCAATGAGCTAACGACCAAATGGAATCAAATCAGGTTAAGCCAATACAATCACTACCTCCTCCACCTCGTAGATCGAAAAGGATTTTCCATCTTCTTGAGAGGTACTTAGGTACTGTTTCAGAGAAAATAGAGAAAATATTCCTCATAGGTAATGGGGTTCATGGTGATGATCCCAAAATCTATAACGAGGTGATATCAGATATCGACTCCGAGAAATGGTTAGAGGCAATGAAGTCAGAAATTGACTCGATGCACTCAAACCAAGTCTGGACCTTGGTAGATCCATCAGAAGGTATAGTACCTATTGGGTGTAAATGGATCTACAAGAGAAAGATTGGTGCAGATGAGAATGTGGAGACATTCAAAGCTAGATTAGTGGCAAAAGGTTATAGTCAATGTGAAGGCATTGACTATCAGGATACCTTTTTGCCAGTAGCTATGCTAAAATCCATTCGCACATTGCTTGCTATTGCAGCCTATTTCGATTATGAAATATGGCAAATGGACGTGAAAATGACATTCTTAAATGGATATCTTGAGGAAGATATCTATATGGAACAGCCACTAGGTTTCACATCCAGTGATACTGATCATAAAGGTATGCAAGCTGCAAAGGATCCATATATGGACTTAAGCAAGCATCTCGGAGCTGGAATACTTCATTTTAATGATGTGATCAAATTATTTGGATTTCATCAAAAATGAGGAGGAACCATGTATTCTTCAAAAAGATCAGTGGGAGCGCTGTTGTCTTCCTCGTATTGTACGTGGATGATATCCTCCTTATTGGGAATGATATTCTCATGTTGACCATAGTTAAAATATGGTTATCTAAAGAATTCTCCATGAAAGACCTAGGAGAAGCATCCTTTATTCTAGGAATTAAGGTCTATAGAGATAGACCGAATAGGATGCTAGGACTTTCATAGAAGATGTACATAGAGGAAGTGCTAAAGAGGTTTAGCATGGAAAACTCTAAGAGGAGTTTGGTACCCTTCAGACATGGCATTCATCTTTCCAAGAAGATGTGCCCTAGCACACCTGAGGAAATAGAATGCATGAGCAAGATCCCTTATGCTTCAGCAATAGGGAGCCTCATGTATGCCATGTTATGTACACGATCTGATATAGCCCATGCTGTGAGTGTCACGAGCAGATATCAGTCGAATCTAGATGAAAATACTGGACTTCTGTGAAATGTATCCTTAAGTACTTGAGAAGAACTAAGGATATATTGTTGATTTTTGATAATGGAGAACTCCAAGTCCAGGAATATACAGACTCAGATTTTATATCCGATATAGATGATCGAAAGTCAACATCTAGAAGTCTGTTTGTGTGTAATGGTGGAGCTGTCAGTTGGAAGAGTTTCAAGCAAATAGTGATAGCAAATTTCACCATGGATGCAGAATACATCACTATGTCAGAAGCTGCGAAGGAGGTATTTTGGTATAAGAAGTTTATCGTAGAGATCGGAGGGATGCCATCAGATGTCATTCCTCTATACTACGATAATAATGGTGCCATAGCCCTTGCTAAAGAGCCGAGATCTCACCAAAAATTCAAGCACATTGAGCGATGATACCACCTCATCCACGATTATCTCGAGAAAGATTACGTTGAGGTCAAGAGAGTCGACTCCGTAGACAATGCGGTGGCTCTACTCACAAAATCGTTGGGCCAGCAGAAGATCGAAGTCTACCTTGAGAAGGTGGAACTTAGATTTGTAGCCAATTGGCTTTAGATCAAGTAAAAGTTTGTTAGATATGTGTGCCCTAGAAGCCAGAATTGGCTGACACTTGTAATACACTTCTAGGAGCAAAATTATAATTTTGACTATAAATAATAAAATAAATTATTTTCTATCATAAATATGTATTTAGTGTCTGTGATACATCCCTTGAGTTAATGGTAATGATAATTCTTATTTTCAAGAGTTGAAAATTTAAGACAAGAATTTTCATTATTAACTCATAAAATGCTCCTGACCGTAGGATCATCATGAGGATGGTGATTGATCCGAAAGGTTGGTGTACAATTGCTTCTTTATAGTAGATGAGTCTTGAGTCTATGGTGTAGAGACATTGAAGCGAGAGTACAGGTACTCGTTAGAGAACGAGGGCACTGAGCGTGACCACCTCGAGCAGTCATAAGAAAGTCTACCTTCTCGTTAATGACCAGCTCGAAGCTGTAGTGGTGTGTCTGGTTCTTTGATCTGAGGTGCATCGACAGTTCACCTTGAGGGTGTTATAGTTTGACTACACCATGACTCGATCTCCTAGCCATTCAGAATCCTGAGGTGTATGTTGGCTATAGCATGTTCATTGTAGGAATTGGATTGCACCAAGAAGGAATCTATCTACCTCGGTAGATGAGGAGCAGCCCTATGATGATCATGAGAATCAAGTCCATAAGCCCATGGCCATGGCAGAGTGAAATAATAGAAAGAGTTTCTATTAAGATTTTCACATCGGACTTGAATCAAATGATTAAATCATATGATAGAAATTAGGGTTTGACGAGTTCACCTTAACCCTAATCTGATCGGGGCTCAAGATAGAAGAACTTAATCACATAAGTAGCTGCACCTGAGAGGTTCATTTTCAAGTTTTGATGGGATTGCCACCATATACTGCTAGGTGTCACTGGTGGATTTTGGGAGCAATTAGAATGATTTAGATGATCGATCATTCTAGTTGTCTGAATCAGAAAAGTTCTGATCCATCGAAAGGAGTTTCGATGATGTCGATGATAGAGATCATGACATATCCCATTACCATATAGAACTGAACCTAACTGGATCACACAAATAAGAGTTTGGATATGAATATCATCAATTGGACTAACTCAGTTTAATTGATTTGAATTAGATTCAATTAGGTTCAAGAAAATCATGTTAGCACATGATTGAGCCTAACGTTCTCCTTCTACAATCATTAAAAGTTATCTCGACTGAGCCAAATGAGTTTGTGCTCACTCAAGTATCTTTACTTGGTCTGACTGAAACTTGTTCAGATCAAAAAAAGATTGTCTTAATTTATGAGATAAATTTGAGACAATACCTACCATTTTTTGTTGCATGCTAATTCTTGTCTTTTGATTTTGGTCAAATATTGATCTTTGACACTTAGACATCTGTCCATATGTCATGCATCCATAGAAGATTTATTTTAGACTAATCAATCTACTAAAAAGCAAGTGAACCAGGGTACATGCCTAGGGAAGCGTGTGCCCATGGATAGAGGTGCCTGGAGTCCCATACTGATGGGACTCCAGTTACTTCAGGGTTTCTAGTTAGGTGGCGCCAAGGAATAGACTTTGACCAGTCTTAGGCACCATCTAAGGATAATTAAGATGGGCTCTTATCTGATTGGATCAGGTGATGTCATTCCACCAATCAGATTTAGATCTGATTGCATGAAGCAACATGATTGACCGGGATGATGTGGCACTGCATGGTGCAGCAGGATCTATAAAAATCCTATTTGCGCCTAACTTTGAAGAAGATCTTCCATAGCCCATGCCACAAGGTTGCCCCTCTTCCTCCTCCACGCCATCTTTAGGTCCTCTCTCTCTTCTCCATGCCTAAGGAGATTTGGGCTTCAGTTTGGTGCGATCTAGGCAAGAGAAAGGTGACGAAAAAGGAAGAAGGCAGCACTACTGCGAGAGACGATTTCAGATCTTCAAAAAAAATTTTGAAGATCCTTCAAATCAGATCTAGATCTAATATTTGGAGAGATGATAAAGAAGGAGAAGATCTCTAGATTTAGTCCGAGTGGATATCAGTAGAGGCCAGAAACTTGCATGGCTAGATCCAAAACCTCAGATAATCAGCAGGATCATCATAGGATAATCTGATTATCCAACAAAAGATATAAAATTAAATCAAATTTAATTTATTTTTATTTTATTTTATTAGATCTATAAAATCAGATCTAAAATGTCTTAGATCTGATCTGAATTCAAAAGAGAAAAATTTTGAAATATCTCTCTTGATCCAATCAGATCTGAGCGAATCTGATCCGAAAAGTCGAAATTTTTTCTTCACATAGTTCTTTGGATCATAAAACACAAGAATAGAAAGTTTAAAGGCAGAACCATTAGGAAGAAGATTAAGAGTTTTTTGCTTTAGATCAACTACAACCTTTGCTTTAGGATTGATCTTAGTGCACTCTCGGATATGCTTCAACAAATGAGAGGTTGTCCAAGTATTCTATTTCTTAAATCTATATCCACAAGCCTTGCATATACACAATAAGCACTCTTTTCTTCTATTATTAGGATTTTTACCCCATGCCTTATCAAAGTACTCTCAAGTTTGACTTTCTTTTCCTAGTCGCTTTGAGTTTTGGCTCTATAATTTTAGCTAATTGGATTTTATTAGCAGTCTCCTCATTTTTATCTTTTTTTGCTTGTTCAATCTACTGATTAGTTTGCTCAACTTCTTAAATAAGCTGAACTTCTTTGTCAGATGCAGAATTAGGTCTAGAATTTTCAAAGGTTGTCATTGTAATCCTTTTTAATCTTAGAATGAATTAATAATGATATAATTTTATATCAAAATACTATAAGCATTTAGTAGTCAATATTAAACCATTCCGCAAACATAAAATAAATAAAATAAAAAAAATTAAATAACATGGATCAAGTAAGTCAACATAAAAAAAAAGGGCATAAAAATAAACTGAAAATACTGTAAACAGTTAGTTGTCAATATTAAACCAAACTTTACTAATTGATAAGCTAATATTTACAAGAATAAAAAAGTAACAAAATTCTCAAAAAAAAGTAGCAAAAATTTTTAAGTAACATAAATAAGAGAGAAAGATAAAAAACTTCATAAATAAATATAAGTAATTAACCTTAGCTCATTGGTTCTTTGTCCAGTGAGCAAGCCATATGACCAATATCATGGCTCCATGCATGACAGTCACAGGTTCACAACTTGAACTTCAAAACCATCATTGCACCAGCGGTCTACAACTAGCCACTAGGAGGTCCACCACCAGCTGAAGTGACCTTCACCAGGTTATCAGGGCTGCTACAACTTCGGCAGTCACCAGTGGGCACTAGGGCAGTAGCTAAAGCCCCATGGTGGTTACCACATCGAGAGAGCAACCAACATGAACAAATATCACCGAAGAAAAAAAATGCATAAATATCATTCATACCAGCTGCGCAGTCAGTGGAAAAAGAAAAAATGGGAGGCGGAGGAAATTAGGATTAGGATTTCCGCAAGCTATGTCATCGATGGAAAAACCCCAAGAGAGGCGAAGAAAAGAGGGATTAAGATTTCGGCCAGCTGCATCATCAACAGAAAAAGGAAAGAGGGACGTAGAGAATTAGGATTAGGATTTCAGCCAGCTGCGCCATCGGTGAAAAAAGAAAAATGAGGCGGAGGAAATTGGGAATAGGGTTTTGGCCAACTGCACCATCGGTGGAAAAAGAAAAGAAAGGTTGGGATTAGGGTTTCAGCCAACTGTGCCATTGGCGGAAAAAGAAAAAAGAGACCGAGAAAATTGGAATTAGGGTTTCGACTAGCTATGCCGTCGGTGGAAAAAGAGAAAAGAGATGGAGAAGTTGAGAAAACTGGGATTAGAATTTCGGCCAGCTACGCTGCTGTGCCTGCACCATCGGTGGAAAAAGAAAAGAAAGGTGGAGAGGTCGAGAGTTAAGACGAGAGTTAAGATTTGAGGGAGTATATAAGTATATATATATGCTGAGATTAATTGATCACCACCATCGGTTCATTAATCCAATGGTGATAAATCAATGCCTTCTTTAGCTACTGGATTAACAATCCAACAGTGATGATTAAAACTTATATATAAAATATTATAATAATGTACAATATATAGTATATATACTAAAAAATACTAAAAATCTTATAAAAAATAAATATATTAATATAATATGTATATAAATTTATATATAATATAAAATATATTTATTTATTTTATCAAGTTTTTATCAATTCAAATACGATCGAATAAAAGTTTGTTCTAGTTTGGATCATTAAGATATTGATTTTAAAAATTATGTTTGTGTTTGATTCTAAGATTTAATTAGCGAGTCAAATACGACTAAAAAATAATTCAAATATTTTGGACAAACCAAACAACAAATTAGATTGACAGCCTTGATGAGCAGATTCTTAAAATTTATTCATGCACTCTTAAGGTAACATAGTTTGGTTATCCATAGGTTATGAACCAGTCAAAAACTTCGTTGAAATGGTTTAAAAGCTGTAGAATTAATGATGTACACGATGCACTTAACAAAAGAAAGTTTACAGGATGTATGACTTTTTCTTTTGTAGTTTCGCGCTTCCATCCTGTTCTCGTGGTATTTGCACGTCCAATTTTAAATCTCTCGTTTTTTTTTTATCTTATTTTAATTTTACTAAGATATACAATTGAGATGGGTGTGACATATCACATATGTACTTGGATATTATCCGATCCAAATCCAACCCGACACCGCCATCCAGTCCTGTCTCTCCCTTTCATGTGAAAGAAGATACGGAGATTCGGTGAACGTTACCGAAGGGCGCCGGTATTTGGTCTCGGACTCCGTCCTCCACCCGAACCCCACACCCAACCCCTACCGGTACACGCGCTGGAAGATAGGAGAGGCAAGCAATGTCCGATCCCTTCTGGAGATACTCTTCTGCCGAAAGCGGTACCTCTCTCCTTCTCCTTCTCCCAAGCCTTCTATTTTCTTATCCTCCTGTTTTCCCTAAAGGTTTTGGTTTGGGCCACCGGCAAACCCTAGTCAATGTTTGAGATAAGCTGGAAGCCTTTTCTTGTTTCGATCGTCAAAATGAGAAGGAGGCCGTGAGATTTTTAATAGATGGCCTCTCTTTCGAGCCGTCATCTTTTACTATTTGATTCCAGATGTATTTAGAGAGAGCGATGTGTTCTTAGGGTGGAGGAGGGATACAAATAGGAACAGCTGTGTAACGAAGGTAGAGGAGTTAGGTTTTATTTAGCACCATCTGTACTATCAAATTTCATGATTAGGTTATGTCAAAGCTGATACCTTCTTTGCAATTCTTTATTTTGATGCCCGCAGCACACTTCTTGGAGAAAACCTTCACAACCTGCCGTATTGCTTGGCAGAAAAGTGTTATTGATGTGATTGCATAAAGATATGATTTTTTGAGTCCTCATATAATCTTACTGTCTATCTACTCATTTGCGGAGGTCTCGATTGCGTCATATTTAGGCAATGGTTATAATTTCTTTGCTTACATTATGATGATATTATCTTTACTTCTGCATAAACTCCATAGCAGTTGTGGATGCAAATCTTAGTTGCAGGGAAACATGGGTCTGTGGCAGCACCGTTGGGAAGCATCGAGGTAAAGACCTCGAAAATATGGGGAAGTCGCTAGGAAACATGATTAAGTATACAAGAAGAGACTACAAGGCTGCAAACCAGTTTCCAGCACTTCCCTATGATATCCCTTTCTTTTTTCAAACTAATATTTAGCACACAAGATTCATGTCCCCTATGCATGCAATCAAAAAAACAAAAGAAAAAAAAAACTGAAAATTTTAGGAATAAGAGGAAGAGGGGGGGGGGGGGGGGGGGGGGGCGTGTTGGGGTTGTGGTGGAGCGGATCCTAAAAGCAGAATAAGGAAAAATGATGGACTTGTTTCCTGAGAAGGAAGAATCGTTGGTGGCTAAAGTCTCTCTTGTAAGGTGTAATTCTGTTTTTTTTTTTTAATTTATTTTTTTAAAGAAATCTTAAATGGAGTCAGAGGGGGTTGGAGTCTTTCTTCCAAGAGTCTCCATCATGATAATAGAGAAGTTTCTCTTGTTTCTACCAACATTGTATTCTTTCGCTGCACACTGGCGACATTACTCCTTTCTTCCATTTCTGGAAGAAAACGTCAAACTAAGACTGCATGTGTAGGAGATGTCCTCATGTGCAGGGTGTGAACCATACCTTTTTCTGTTTAATACACCAGCTTGCTTGAATCGGTTGTGAGCTCTCTTAAAGAGGCTAGAGAGTGTGGCTCATGCCACGTGTTGCCAGCTTTCACCTACGCTCACTTGTAGATCTCTCATTCTTCATTTTCTAGATGGTGGTTAAGATTTAAGAATGAGCATTCATCTCCGAGCCTTTTGAGGAACTTTCAGGTTCCAAAAGGATATGTTTGATGTGCATGAATATTGTTTAAAGATCGAAAATTGCAACCTGGCATGCAGCATATGCTGCAATTTAATTTTGTTGGCAACATTAGAGGCCTTTAAGGGTTTTGAATCTATTGCTGAAACGAGAAACTTCAAATTACAGTGGTGTGCTATTTGGAGTCTTGGAGCTTAGAAGCTGTAGTATGTAGAGGGGCTCTGATCCATGTGAATTGAAAGGCATGCTTTGATGCATACTTAGCCCTTAAAAATAATCAGAGGCAAAAAATGGAGTTCTAAAGGCACTACCAGAAAAGGAGGAAGTTACTTAATAAAGAGACTGGAGATAATTTTGCTGAAGAAATAAACCAATTAAATGGACATAATTGTGTAGATGAATGAGATATTGACAATTGTGTCATGCCACTTGAGCATTGGAAGGTGTGAGAAGGACAATAAGCTTTCATCTCTGATTCTGATGAGCACATCATGATGAGAAACATTTTGGTATGTGAGACATGAACTCTGACAACTGATGAATCCTGTACTTGTTAACCTTTTTTCCCTTAAGGTTATTCAACTGATGCTTAATCTATCACTGTTTTTGTAGTTTACCTTTGTTTTTTTTAATCTGTAGATTATATATTATACATGATTAACCATAGTCATGGTCCTCGTAGATGATAGACTTCATGTTTATTTTTTCTTAATTATTGTGATATTTTTATTGTGTCTTGCCATCCTAGTTAGTAGCATTTAGTTAAAATGGGCAGGCTTTCTTTCTAGTAATTGTTTATTGGATGGATACTTTGGTTTTTGATGCTAACATTTGCTACTAACCTGTTGGTTATCATGCTTCGACTCATATATTTTGATTTGATATTGGGTCAGATAAGTGTTTTAACTTCTATAAAATAGCATTCTAACATTTTAGTCTACGCTTGTCATTGTATCATTCTGGAGTATAGGATCCTTGCCTTTCCCTTTTGTTCTGATACATCTCTAGTTCAGCTTCAGGGTATGTATGGATATAACATCTAAGAAACATAGAAGTGTGTCTTCTGTTTAACTGCATACATAAAAATGATTGTAATTATCAATGTTTTAAAAACTTTAATGTACCAATGTATAATGTTCAGCAGGAATGGCACGTCCTGTACCATATAAGTCTGTTGGTCATGTATGGCACGTTCTTGTCCATCTACAATAATCTGCTTAAGGAAATACCGTTGGATATTTTTGGTTTCTATCTTGTGGATTTTCTTCATTGGTTTACTGTTCGATATAAAACAGATCTAAGAGCTGCTATTCCTGGTTATCTTCCATCTGATGGCCCTACTGTAGCATCCGATCACATGCGGAGTGCTGGTGATCCAAGGGGTGCATCAGATTTTCTGCGGAGTGATGTAAGAATTCACCTAGTAGTGGTTTAAAAGTTATTTAAGACTTGAGCATAAAGCATCTTACTGCTCAGTGATATCATTCATATGCTGTGGCTGTATTCAGATATCAATACAACCTGGAAGTTATGGTTCAGATGATCTTTCTGGAGCAGGAAGTCGTGCTACACCTGGATTTAGTGGTCTGGCTGCTGTAGGTACCATAACAGGATATACTCCATCAGAAGAGCCGGTTTTAACAAGAAGAGATGCATTAGGCATTAGGCCTGGCATTACAGACATACCCAATCCTTCGGTAAAAACTGATGGTGCTTCTGCAGATCAATCTAATATCCTTTTTGTGGATGGTCTTCCTCCTGATTGTTCGAGGAGAGAAGTAGCCCGTATCCTTGTGGCTGTGAGTCATTGACCTTGCCTTCTGACTTGATGAGTCCCTGGTTCTTATCTTCTAATCCTTAATATTGCACCAAAAGATCTCTTCCGCCCTTTTATTGGTTTCAAGAATATCAGAGTTGTACATAAGGAGCCTAGACGTGTAAGTATATTGATACAATCAGTTTCTTATTTTTGTAAATTTTGAAACTTCATGAAGTAGGTCTAGATATTCTAAAGCAATTGGCTCATTCTTGATGCTTGGGACAGTCATGGTGTTTTTACTACTTGCTGATATGTTGTATCGATTCTTTATCATCATGTGATGGCCTGATTAATCTGATTATTTATTTTTTGGCAACACTTCTTGTCCAATGAGCATAAATTTCATAGCACATCCAATCAATTCAGTATTGTCTTTGCAGACCATGTTTTCCCACTATAATGAAGGCCAGATCCTTCAGAATGAAATATTAAATTACTTTCAATAGACCCATTAAGTTCTGCTTTCACTGTCCACTTTCTTTCCTCCATCTTAAACTGATTCTTATTACCTGCCACTGGAGGCACTTTTCTATGCATATTTCATACTGATTGAAAATTATTTCTATGGTATTTTTCAATCTCTGAGAATTTTGGGGTCATAACCATAAACCATGGGCTCATGTTGCAAATTAATATCTTTGGTGTCAAATTTGCAATTTTCTGTAGTTTCTCAGTATTATGCTGATATATGCTTGCTATGAATTTATATGTCGTGCTAAAATGTGTATAATATTTTACATGTAGTTACTGATGTTCTACTTGTCAATTTTCTTTATCATTATGTATCTTAGAGAGAGAGAGAGAGAGAGAGAGAGAGAGAGAGAGAGAGTATTTATATTTCTTAATATTGTTCTACCTTCCCCTCTATTCAATTTCTGTCTTTAAATCGATGATGATCAAAGATGGTTATTAATGCAACTGATGCTGTTGGGCTATTTCTTTCTGTAAGTTCTCATCCTCTGGCTGAAATCTAGGTTTGTACCTGTTGGTGCAGAATCTGGTTGACGCCGGATCGAGCTGGATGGAGGAGGACGAGGTCGCCGTCGGTGATCTGTAAAATAAAGTTCTGTCCGAAGTTAGTGGTGGTGGCTCTGGCAGGATCCTCCGACGGTCAAGTCAGTTCTTCTGGTCAATAGAAATGGAGTGCTCAGCAATGAGAAGTGAGCTTTGAGCTTTAGAGGAGAGAGAAGAGTTTAGAGAAAGCGTATCTGGAGGGTCCCTTTTTATAGACGGAGCTTGTAGCGGGTTGATGGTGACAGCTACAGCTGCCTGATAGCGGACCGTTTGAGATCTGGTGGAGTCAGTTACGGAAATAGATTGATGGTGATAGCCATCGCCGTCTGGTAGCGGATCGCTGTCGCCTGCAACGGACTGATGGCGATCGTTCGTCGAGATTTAATAGCCGTGGATCTGAGAAAGCAGGCATTGGTTGGTGGACTTCGGCATATATCAATTTCAGAGGAGTTCAGACTTCTGCAGGAGTTCGGTCGAAGGGAAAGCTTGGAAGGAGTTCGGCTTCTGTAGGAGTTCGGTCGAAGGGAAAGCTTGGAAGGAGTTCAGTTCCTGTAGACTTTTGATTGAAAAAGTGCGGTGGGAGTTCGGCTTTCATGGGCGTCCGACTGGAGGAGTGCGGAGGGAGTTCGGCTCTTGTGGGAGACTGATTGGAGCTCGGTCGCTGAAGAGTTCAGTAGGCTGAAGAAGTTCGGCTAAGATCCGATCGCTGGGGAGTTCGGTCGGTTGAAAGGATTCAGCTAAGACTCGGCCGTGGAAGCTCTTCCATAGCTACTGATTGCATTAGGCTGAGTATCGGACTGGACTTCGGCAGGAGCAGGATTTATCCCCAACAATAGTCCCCCCCACTCTCGAGTTCGAAACTCGAAGGAAGGGAGTGCAGAAAAGGCGACTGTCGAAGTCCTCTTCAGGGCTCTACGCCAGTTCAGGTTGAAGCTCGTGGAAGATCTCGTCTCTAGCCGAGGTTGATGGATATCTCGTCTCTTGCGGTCGAGGTCGGAGGTTGAGCTCCTCGTGGGAGATCTTATCTCCTACAGCCGAGGTTGGTCCGGTCGCTCGGGGGAGATCTCATCTTCTGCAGTTGAGGTTGGTCCGGTCGCTCGGAAGAGATCTCATCTCCTGCAGCCGAGGTTGGCTCAGGGGAGATCTTATCTCCTGCGGCCGAGGTTGATACGGTCGCTCGGGGTAGATCTTATCTCCTGCAGCTGAGGTTTGTCGCTCGGAGAGATCTTATCTCCTGTAGTCGAGGTTGATACGGGCTCTTGAGGGAGATTTTATCTCCTGCAGCCGAGGTTGATACGGGCGCTCAGGGAAGATCTTATCTCCTGCAGTCAAGGTTGGCCCAGGCACTCGGGGGAGATCTTATCTCCTGCAGCCGAGGTTGGATACGGACACTCAGGGAAGATCTTATCTCCTGCAGTCGAGGTTGGCCCAGGCACTCGAGGCAGATCTTATCTCCTGCAGCCGAGGTTAATACGGACGCTCGGAGGACATCTTATCTCCTGCAACCGAGGTTGGCCCGATCGCTTGGAGAGATTTTATCTCCTGCAGTCGAGGTTGATACGGCGCTCGGGGAGATCTCATCTCCTGCAGCCGAGGTTGGCCCGGTTGCTCGGAGATCTTATCTCCTGCAGTCGAGGTTGGCTCGGGAAAGATCTTATCTCCTGCGACCGAGGTTGATACGGACGCTTGGGAGAGATCTTATCTCTTGCAGTCGAGGTTGGCCTGGTCGCTCGGGGGAGATCTTATCTCTTGCAGCCGAGGTTGAAGCTCGGGGGAGATCTTATCTCCTGCAGCCGAGGTTGATACGGACGCTCGGAGGAGATTTTATCTCCTGCAGTCGAGATTGGCTCGGTTACTCGGGGAGATCTTATCTCCTGCGGTCGAGGTTGATACGGACGCTCGAAGGAGATTTTATCTTCTGCAGTCGAGATTGGCTCGGTCACTCGGGGGAGATCTTATCTCCTACGGCCGAGGTTGACTCGGAGGAGATCTTATCTCCTGCAGTCGAGGTTGATACGGGCGCTCAGAGAAAATCTTATCTCTTGCAGTCGAGATTGGCCCGGGCACTCGATGGAGATCTTATCTCCTGCAGCCGAGGTTGGCCCGGGCGCTCGGGGGAGATTTTATCTCCTGCAGCCGAGGTTGGTACCGGTCGCTTCGGGGAGATCTTATCTCCTGCAGCCGAGGTTGATACGGACGCTCGGGGGAGATCTTATCTCCTGCAGTCGAGGTTGGCCCGGTTGCTTGGGGGAGATCTCATCTCCTGCAGTCGAGGTTAGCCGATCGCTCGGGAGGAGATCTTATCTCCTGCAACCAAGGTTAGCTCGGGGGAGATCTTATCTCTTGCGACCAAAATTGATACGGACGCTCGGAAGATATCTTATCTCCTGCAGCCGAGGTTGCCCGGTCGCTCGGAGGAGATCTTATCTCCTGCAGTTGAGGTTGAAGCTCGGAGGAGAATCTTATCTTCTACAGTCGAGATTGATACGGGCGCTCGGAGGAGATTTTCTCCTGCAATCAAGGTTGGCTCAATCGCTCGGGGGAGATCTTATCTCCTGCGGTCGAGGTTTGGCCTTGGGGGAGATCTTATCTCCTACGGTCGAGGTTGATACGACGCTCAGGAAAGATCTTATCTTCTGTAGTCGAGGTTGGCTCGGGCACTCGGAGGAGATCTTATCTCCTACAGCCGAGGTTGATACGGACGTTCGGGGAGACTTTATCTCCTGCAGCGAGGTTGGCTCGGTCGCTCGTGGGAGATCTTATCTCCTACAGTCGAGATTGATACGGGGCTCGGGGGAGATCTCATCTCCCTGTAGTCGAGGTTGACTCGGTCGCTAGGGGAGATCTTATCTCCTGCAGCCGAGGTTGGTTCGGTCGCTCGGGAGATCTTATCTCTTGCATTGCAGTCGAGGTTGAAGCTTGGGAGAGATCCTATCTCTTGCAGCCGAGGTTGATACGGGCACTCGAAGAAAATTTTATCTCCTACAGTCGAGGTTGGCCCGATCGTTCGGGGGAGATCTTATCTCCTGCGGTCGAGGTTGGCTCGGGGGAGATCTTATCTCTTGCAGCCGAGGTTTGATACTGACACTCGGGAGAGATCTTATCTCCTGCGGTCGAGGTTGGCTCGGGGGAGATCTTATCTCCTGCAGTCGAGGTTGGTCCGATCGCTCGGGGGAGATCTTATCTCCTGCAGTCAAGATTGGCTCGGAGGAGATCTTATCTCCTACGGTCGAGGTTGATACGGGCGCTCGGATGAGATCTTATCTCCTGTAGTCGAGGTTGAAGCTCGGGGGAGCTCTTATCTCTAGCAGCCGAGGTTGGTCCGGTCGCTCGGGGGAGCTCTTATCTCTTGCAGCCCAGGTTGTTCCGGTCACTCGGGGTCTCTTGCAGCCAAGGTTGGTCCGGTCGCTCGGGGAGCTCTTATCTCTTGCAGCCGAGGTTGGTCTGGTTGCTCGGGGAAAAATCTTATCTTCTGTGGCCGAGGTTGGCTCGGAGGAGATCTTATCTCCTGTAGCCGAGGTTGATACGGGCGCTCGAGGAGATCTTATCTCCTACAGTCGAGGTTGGCTCGGGCGCTCGGGGGAGATCTTATCTCTTGCAGCCGAGGTTGATACGGGCGCTCGAGGAGATCTTATCTTCTGCAGCCGAGGTTGGCCCGATCGCTCGGAGGAGATCTTATCTCCTACAGTCGAGGTTGATATGGGCGCTCGGAGGAGATCTTATCTCCTGCAGCCGAGGTTGGTCCGGTCGCTCAGGGGAGATCTTATCTCTTGCGGTCGAGGTTGAAGCTTGGAGGAGATCTTATCTCCTGCAGTCGAGGTTGATATGGGCGCTCAGGGGAGATCTTATCTCCTGCAGCTGAGGTTGGCCTGGTCGCTCGGGGGAGATCTTATCTCCTGCAACCGAGGTTGATTCGGGCGTTCGGAAGAGATCTTATCTCTAGCCGACCACTATTGACTGCTTCTTCCCTGTCATCACGTAGGTTTTTGCACAAAGAAATAATATTATTAAAATAGAAGAATTTTATCGAAGGGAAGTTACCGGCAGCACATCTCCGGATTTTCTATGCTTCAGGGTCGTGGGGGCGCTGTTCCTCCGAGTTTCCTCGAGCGATAAGTTCCGGGTCGAACGATCTCATCTATCTCATGTTGGCCTTCTCAATTTGGAGCAAGCTTCTCTTGGCTTCGAAGTTGGGAGATGACGGCTCGCCGAAGTACCAAGCTCTTCCCAGACGTGGCGTCGATGATACGGGAGGCGGTCGACCTTTTTGTTGTTCCTCACTCATTGATGGTCCTAGCTTCTGTGGGGAGGACTTCTTCATGCCCTTTTATCGGGGCTTCCTCGATGACGAACTCGAAAAGGAGTTCGGCCTCGCTTGCACTTAGAAGGAGCCCGTGAGCGTGTCGAGCTTCATCCGGCCCTCCTGTGAAATCTCCTGGGGGAGAACTTCATGCCCTTGTGTCGGGGCTATTAGAGTTGTCCGTCCGCCGCTTTCATGTGGTTTCTTCATCCTTCAACTTGAAGGCTTCTTCCGCACGGGCGTATCTTTCGGTCCGAGCTAGCAGATCGGCAAAGTCCCTGAGGTTCTTCTTCTCCAAGGAGAACAGCAAGTCATTCTTCTGAAGGCCGTTCTTGAGTGCGGCCATGGCAATAGACTGGTCTAGATTCCGGACCTCCAAAGCAGCAGCGTTAAACCGGATGACATAAGCTCGGATAGATTTTTTCTGCTTCTGCTTGACCATTCATCAGGGTATCCGAACCTCGGCGCGGACGTCGGCTGCTGATGAAGTGAGCTACGAACAGACGGCTCATCTGATCAAAAGAGAAGATTGTATCTGGCTTCAACGTCGAGTACCAGTTTCTCGCTGCTCCCTTTAAGGTAGATGGAAAGGCTCGGCACAATATGACGTCTGGAGCACTATGGAGTAGCATCATGGTCCGGAAGGCCTTTAGATGATCAATCGGATTAGAGGTTCTATTGTAGTTTTCGAATTGAAGGGGCTCAAAGTTCGGCGGGATGGGCTCTTGCATAATTTGGAAGGAGAAAGGAGGATCGGTGCGGACGTCGTCAAGGTGAGCCGGGGCGACGTGGTTGAGCTCCTCAATCCACCGGTCCATCTTCCGCAGTCTGTGATCGAGGGCGTCGTTTTGGTTGCAGATCTTGGGGGGCTTCCGACCACAAATGGGGAAGGTCTCCTCCAGAGGAGAACCATGATCCGAACACGAATCCTTTACTCTCTGTTTCTCCTTTCTAGGGGCAACGGGTACGTTAGCCTGAGTATTTTTTCTTAGGGCCGATTTTCGATATCCCGATGGCGGATTTCCTGTGGAGTTACCACCGGGGGCTGCTGTATGGCCTGCACTATCTCGGTGTGGCCCTGAACCCGCTACATCAGTAGGTTGAACTATTCCGCATCTACTGCTGCTATAGGCGGAATCTGAGTTGCCGGGCTGAAGCAGGAGCAGATGGATCTGGACGGGATCGGACCGCGGAGGCCGTCGATCATCGGGTCGAAGCTCTCCTGAGAGGCATTTTTCTTGGAAAAGAACTCTAGAGAGGAAGAAGAGAGATCTCTGGAGAGGGAAGAGAGAGGTCATCGCTAAGCACTCCAAGAATAGGGGAACCTCAGAGGCAGAGGGACTCTTCCTCTAGCGTCAATTCTATTGGTGCAGAATCTGGTTGACGTCGGATCGAGCTGGAGTGGAGGACGAGGTCGCCGTCGGTGACCTGTAAAACAAAGTCCCGTCCGGAGTCCGTGGTGGTGGCTCCGGCCAACGGTCAAGTCAGCTCTTCTGGCCAACAGAAATGGAGTGCTCAACAATGAGAAGTGAGCTTTGAGTTTTAGAGGGGAGAGGAGAGCTTAGAGAAAGTGTATTTGGAGGGTCCCTTTTTATAAGTGGAGTTTGTAGCGGGTTGATAGTGACAGCTGCAGCTGCCTGATAGTGGGCCGCTCAAGGTCTGACGGAGTCAGTCATGGAGGGAGGCGCCATTTGCAGCGCCGCCTACAACAGATTGATGGTGACAGCCATCGCCGTCCGGTAGCGGATCGCTGTCGCCTGCAGCGGACTAATGGCGACCGTTCGTCGAGATCTAATAGCCGTGGATCTGAGAAAGCAGGCGTTGGTTGGTGGACTTCGGCATATATCAATTTCAGCGAAGTTCGATCGAAGGGGAAGCTCGGAAGGAGTTCGGTCGAAGGGAAAGCTTGGAAGGAGTTCGGCTCCTGTAGGCGTCTGACTGGAAGAGTGCGGAGGGAGTTCGGCTCTCGTGGGCGTCCGGCTGGAGGAGTGCGGAGGGAGTTCGGCTCTCGTGGAAGATCAATTGGAGTTCGACCGCTGAGAAGTTCGGCAGGCTGAAGAAGTTCGGCTAAGATCCGACCACTCGGGAGTTCGGCCGGTTGAAGGGATTCGGCTAAGATTTGGCCGTGGAAGCTCTTCCATGGCTACTGGTTGCATTAGGCTGAGCATCGGACAGGACTTTGGTAGGAGCGGGGTTTATCCCCAACAATATCAATGTTGGACAAATTCTGATTAAATATATTGAAAATCTTGGCCTCTATTATCTTGTCTGATGCAAACTTATAAATCCCGAGATATTAGCTGATGTATTATTATATCAGCGTATATTTTCCAATCACATTTTTTACTTCCTTAAATTGATATTTAATTAATAGACTCAAAAATTAATGCCTTAACGCATCCTGGATTTACTATATCAGCTTGTATTTTTATACCTTGGTCCCAAAATATCTACCAGGATCTTGAAAAATTTTGGACTTTTCCAGATGCCCTTACCCTCCATCTTGACCGAGATAAATTGAAATCTGGGTTCATCTTGGCCTTTTCCACCTACCGAGATGATAGATTTCTCAGTTTTCCAAAATGTTGCTGGTTCCTGTTCAAGAGACATTTTTCTGCACGCACCTCCCTCAGTACCCTTCACAAGATGAACTTGTTTTTGCAGCCGTCAATTCTAAATGTTCCGCTGGCCTATCTTGCTGGAGAGAACCTTCTGATTTATTGTTGAATTTAGGTGTTCTAGCTTTTATCCCCTTTCTGTACTTCCCAGTTATCCTTTATAGGAAAATGCTGGTTGTTATGCTTCCATTCATCATATTGTACTATTAGATCTTACAGCCACCTCCTTTCTCTTAGACATTTGAAGGTTTACTTTTGCTCAACGAATTCCACAATCTGTTGGTTTATAAGCCTTCAAAAGAGTTCAGGTCAGCTTGATCATATCAAGCAGGTTTTCAAACTCAGTTCAGGCTTTTGGCGAACCTCAGCCATATATGTACAAGTTTAGCTCACCATTAAACCAGCTAAGTCGAACTTCTAGTTCCTTTTGCTAGCCAGCCACACTTTTTAGTGTTCAGTCTCAGCTATTTTATTTGCAGAGCCTTTCGATGCGGCTTAAGCTGGATTCTTTTCTTAATTGATTTAACTTCGAGGAGCCACTTGGCAAGCTGAGAGCAAGATGTTTATGAATCAATTAGTTCATCTGCAGAGTGCAGACCTTTTTTGGTCTTGCAAAATCTGGATGCCTTGATGTTGGAAATCTCAAATTATGTTGCATCAGTTAATATGAAGCACTTACACGTTGCCTTATGCTGAATTTGTACCCATTTCAAGGTTGTTTTTTGTAAGAGAACTAGTTGACTAGATGGATCAGTTCATGAATTAGAAAAATATTATCTTTTACCATCTGTTGCTGTTCAACTTCCTGTCTCAATCATATCTTAGTGGCGTCATATGAATATTTTTGATATCCCTTTAAGATTCTATAAAGATACCAGCTTAATAATGAAGAGGATCTGCTATTTCTTAAATTGGTACATTTAGAAGATTTTCATCTAGAATGGCCTTTCTCAGATTTTCTAGCTTGATTGTCTTTGTTCTTTGGGCGGCACATCAGTCATGGCAAAATGGTGCCCTCGTGAAAGTTCGATACTATCAGTTTGGAATTGTTGGGGATAAATCCCGCTCCTGCCGAAGCCCGGCCCGACGCTCAGCCTAATGTAACCAGTAGCCGCGGAAGAGCTTCGGCAGACGGGCTTCAGCCGAACTCCCAGCGGTCGAGCTTCTTCCAGCAGGCCGAACTGGTCAGCTCCCGAGCTTCTTCCGGACTCCCAGCGTCGAGACCGAATTTCCTGGGCGGCCGAACTCCTTCGGACTCCCCACGGCCGAACTCCTTCGGACCGACTCCAAGCGGCCGAGCTTCAATGAAGTCCTCTCAGCGGCCGAACTCCTCAGCGGACGGGCTTTAGCGGAATCCCCAAGCGGTCGTCACTCAGGAGCCCGAAGCTCCTCAGCAGTCGTCACTCGGCCGAACTCCTCAGCGGTCGCCCCTCGGCCGAACTCCTCAGCGGTCGCCCTCATCGAACTTCGGCCGACCGAGCTCCTACCGAACTCTCAAGTGTCCAAGCCTCAGCTGAAGTCCAACAGCCGGCCGAACCCCAAACGGCCGAGCTTCGGATTCTCAGCAGCCGAACTCTTCAGCGGACGAGCCTTAGCTGCATACCTCCAGCCAGACGCCTATGGAAGCCGAACTCCCTCCTATCTTCCTCTTCAGGAGCCTGAACTCCTCCGAAATGGGCACACGATGAAGGCCTTCAATCCTTCATTCGGCAAGCTCTGCAACCATCACCATCAGTCAGTCCGCCGCAGGCGATAGCGACCCACTGTCAGGCGGCGATGGCTGTCACCCTCAATCCGCCGCACACGGCACCATCCCGTGAGACTGACTCCGCCGAACCTCGAGCGGCCCGCCAGCACGCGGCTGCAGTTGTCACCATCAAGCTCCACTATATAAAGGACCCTCCCGACACGCTAAGGCTAAGCTCTCTGAACTCTCGACTCTCTAAGCTCTCCTCATCTCTAAGCTCCGGAACTCATTCCGAGCACTCTATTACTGTTGGCCGAAAGCTAACTTGACCGTCGGAGGGTCCTGCCGGAGCCACCCCCCCACCGGTTCCGGACGGGACTTCGTTTTGCAGGTCCCCGGTGGCGACCTCAGCGGCCTCGACTCCGGCGACCTCCGGCGAAGACGGATTTCTGCACCAATAGATTGGCGCTAGAGGAAGGGCTTGAACCTTCGAGGTTTCCTTGTTCTTAAAGGAGTGCTCGGCGACTCTTCTCTTCCCTCTTCGGAGATATCCCTTTTCTCTCTCGAAGAAGAAATGCCTCTCAGGAGAGCTTCGAGACGGCGCTCGGCGGCCTCCGCGGTCCGGACCCATCCAGATCCGCCTGTCCATGCTTCGGCCCCGGCAGCTCAAGTTCTACCTGTACCTGCGGTGGTGGAGCAGCTCGACCTGCTTGTCCGACAAGTTCGTGGCCTCACGGAGGCATTGCAGGCTATACAGCAGCTTCCGCTAACGACCGCCCCAGGAAACCCACCATTGGAACGTCGGGAATCGGCCCCAAGGAAGAGTACCAGGGCCAGCGTACCGGTCGCCCCAGAGAAGGGGAAGCAGAGGGCCGAGGATCCGTGTTCGGATCTTTGTTCTCTTCTGGGGGAGACCTTCCCCATTCGTAGTTGGAAGCACCCCAAGGTCTGCAGCCAAGACGATGTCCTCGATTGCAGACTACGGAAGATGGACCGACGTATTGAAGAGCTCGGCCGCATCACCTCGGCTCATCATGCCGACGTCCGTGCCGAACCTCCCTTCTCTCTTCGAATTATGCAAGAACCTGTTCCACCGACCTTCGAGCTCCCTCAACTGGAAAGCTACGATGGAACTTCTGATCCGATTGATCACCTGGAGGCCTTCCGCGCCATGATGCTGGTTCACGGCGCTTCAGATGCCATGCTGTGCCGAGCCTTTCCATCTACCTTAATGGGAGCAGCGAGGAACTGGTACTCGGCGTTGAAGCCAAACACGATCTTCTCTTTCGACCAGATGAGCAGTCGGTTCGCGGCCCACTTTATCAGCAGCCGACGACCGAGCCGAGGTTCAGATTTTTTGATGAGCGTCAAGCAGAAGTAAGGGGAATCCATCCGGGCTTACGTCACTCGGTTTAACACCGCGGCATTAGAAGTCCGGGACTTGGACCAGTCTGTCGCGATGGCCGCACTCAAGGGTGGCCTTCAGAAAAATAACTTGCTGTTCTCTCTAGAAAAAAAGTATCCCAGGGACTTCGCCGATCTGCTGGCTCGAGCCGAGAGATATGCCCGCGCGGAAGAAGCCTTCAAATTGAAAGATGAGGAGCTCGTCAGAAAGGAGCGGTTGGCGGACGAGGAAGAGCCGAGCGAAGTTCGGCTGCGCTCGCAGACCCTCTACGAAAGCAGGCGGGCCCGAACTCCTCGAACTCGCCCTGATAAAGGGGCGCGAGGAAGTCCTCCTCCCGGAAGGTTCCGCCACTATGCCCCCCTCAACGCTCCTCGAACCCAGATTCTCACCGAAGTAAAAAACCAGCTGCCAAGATCGGAAGGGTTACGGTCTCCCCCAAACAAGCGCGATCGAAATAAGTACTGCCTCTACCATCGCGACCACGGCCACGACACGGAGGGATGCATCCAGCTCCGAGACGAAATTGAGGAGCTCGTCAGAAAGGGGCGGCTGGGCAAATTCCTCTGGTACCGGCCTTAAGGAAGAGCATTCGGGCATGCCAATCGTCCTTAGGAGAGAAACGGAGAGCAGAAGTTCTCTCGCCGAAGCCGAATAAAGTTCGGCTCGAAGAAAGCCGAGCTTCCCCCAAAGCTCATCATCAAGGAAGGGAACAAAGTCCCCCCGCGGAATGAAGTTCGGCGCAAGCAAGGACGGAACGAAGCCCTCCGCGGAATGAAGTTCGGCACAAGCGAGGGCGGGGTGTTCTCCCGCGGAATGAAGTTCGGAGGAAGGCCGAACTCCTCAGCTCATCGAAATAAAGTTCTGCGGAAGCAAGGCCGAAATCTCCCTTTTGAGCTCATCAATGAAACTCGGTGCAAGTGAAGTCGAACTCCACCTTAAAGCCCACCATCACAGTGAAGTTCGGTGCAAGCGGTGGCGGAACGAAGTTCTCCCGCGCATGAAGTTCGGCGTAAAGGAGGCCGAACTCCGCAGCAGATCACCAAAGTAAAGTTCGGCCGCGCTCGGGACCGCCCCAGGGCGATCGAGGCCGAACTCCCCCTCAAGTACGTCGCTACAACGAATTCACGGGAGGTGCAATAAAGTTCGGGCAAGCAAAGCCGACCCCCTCTCTGCGAGCAGGGAGTCCAGACAAAGAAGCATGAAGTTCTCCCACGGAAAGGAAAGTTTCGCGGGAAAGCGGAATGAAGCTCCACGCAAGCGAAGCCCGAACTTCTCGAGCTCACCGCAAAGGAAGCCCCGACAGAAGGGCGCGAAGAAATCCTCCTCCCGAAGGATTCCGCAGCTACGACCCGCTCCTCTAACTCGGATTCTCGGCGAAGTTAAGAGCCAGCCACCAAGACCTGAAGGACTACGGCCTCCCCAAACGTGCGCGATCGAAGCAAGTAAAGCCCCTACCATCGCGACCACGGCTACGACACTGAGGAATACGTTCAGTTCAACTCCAAGACGAGATTGAAGAGCTCGTCAAAAAGGGACGACAGTCTGAAGCAGGAGAAGATCGGCTAAAGGCGCTGCCGTAACTAGAAAAGACAAGAAGGTCGGCCGCCTCGCGGCGTCATCAACGCCACCCCGGGGAGGAGCTAGGAGCTAGCTACATCGGTGATTCGTCGTCCCCCAGCGACAAAGTCAAGAGTCAAGAGAAGCATGCTCCAAATTAAGGAGGCCAAATTAAGGAGGCCAGCATGTAATAGAGGAGGCCGTCTGGATGGGACTCGCTGCCCGAGGAAACTCGAGGAACAACACCCCGACGACCCTCAAACGGAAATGTGCTGCGAGTGGCTTCCCCTCGGTAAAATTCTCCCCTCTCAATAATATTATTTCTGGATGCGAAAACTATGCGATGACAGGGAAGAAGCAGTTAGCCGCGTTAGGAGAACCTCGTCCTAACGCGAGCAACAACCTCGGCTAGAGATAAGATCTCTCCCGAGCGACCGAGCCAACCTCGGTTAGGAACAGGAGGAGAACCTCGTCCTAACGCGAGCAACAACCTCGGCTAGAGATAAGATCTCTCCCGAGCGAGCGACCGAGACCAACCTCGGCTAGAGATAAGATCTCTCCCGAGCGACCGCGAATAGCCTCGGTTAGGAACAGGAGGAGAACCTCGTCCTAACGCGAGCAACAACCTCGGCTAGAGATAAGATCTCTCCCGAGCGACCGAGCAACCTCGGTTAGGAACAGGAGGAGAACCTCGTCCTAACGCGAGCACCAACCTCGGCTAGAGATAAGATCTCTCCCGAGCGACCGAGACAACCTCGGCTAGAGATAAGATCTCTCCCGAGCGACCGCGAATAGCCTCGGTTAGGAACAGGAGGAGAACCTCGTCCTAACGCGAGCACCAACCTCGGCTAGAGATAAGATCTCTCCCGAGCGACCGCGAACAAGCCTCGGTTAGGAACAGGAGGAGAACCTCGTCCTAACGCGAGCACCAACCTCGGCTAGAGATAAGATCTCTCCCGAGCGACCGAGACAACCTCGGCTAGAGATAAGATCTCTCCCGAGCGACCGCGAATAGCCTCGGTTAGGAACAGGAGGAGAACCTCGTCCTAACGCGAGCACCAACCTCGGCTAGAGATAAGATCTCTCCCGAGCGACCGCGAACAAGCCTCGGTTAGGAACAGGAGGAGAACCTCGTCCTAACGCGAGCAACAACCTCGGCTAGAGATAAGATCTCTCCCGAGCGACCGAGCCAACCTCGGTTAGGAACAGGAGGAGAACCTCGTCCTAACGCGAGCAACAACCTCGGCTAGAGATAAGAGAGCTCGGCCAGAGATAAGATCTCTCCCGAAAAGCAACCTCGGCCAGAGATAGATCTCTCCCGAGTGAAGCGAGATGGGGAGAGGCGAGGACGACTCCCCATGTGCCCCCACAGCCCGTTGGGAACAGGAGGAGAACCTCGTCCTAACGCGAGCAAGGTCGAAGGCCTCGTTCACCTAAAACGAGATGGGAGAGAGGCGAGGACGACGGTCCCCATGTGCCCCCACAGCCCATTAGGAACAGAAGGGGAACCCCGTCCTGACGTGAGCAAGATCCGAGACCGAGCCTCGAAGTCTACGGCAAGTTCCACTGCAGGAGATGAAATCGCCCCCAAGCGACCACGACAACCTCGGCCGCGGAATAGGAGGTCCCCCCGAGTCAACTTCAGCTGATGGAGACAATGTCACCCCCGAGGAGCTCAACTCCGACCTCGACCGCAGGGGGCGAGATTTACTTCGGCTTCAACATCAGCTTCATCGACTTTAGCTGGGAACGAGTTCCATTCCAACTCCAAACATCAATTGGAGAGGAGGCCTCCCCCAAGCCTCAGCTTCAACTTCAGCGTCAACCTTGGCTGGAGAAGAGACCTCCCCCGAGCTTCAGCCGCGACAAACGCGGGGCCTGGAAGAAGACTTCGGCAGTCGCCCGTTTTGGTACTCCCTTCCTTCGAATTTCGAACTCGGGAGTGGGGGGGCTACTGTTGGGGATAAATCCCGCTCCTGCCGAAGCCCGGCCCGACGCTCAGCCCTAATGTAACCAGTAGCCGCGGAAGAGCTTCGGCAGACGGGCTTCAGCCGAACTCCCAGCGGCCGAGCTTCTTCCAGCAGGCCGAACTGGTCAGCTCCCGAGCTTCTTCCGGACTCCCAGCGTCGAGACCGAACTTCCTGGGCGGCCGAACTCCTTCGGACTCCCCACGGCCGAACTCCTTCGGACCGACTCCAAGCGGCCGAGCTTCAATGAAGTCCTCTCAGCGGCCGAACTCCTCAGCGGACGGGCTTTAGCGGAATCCCCAAGCGGTCGTCACTCAGGAGCCCGAACTCCTCAGCAGTCGTCACTCGGCCGAACTCCTCAGCGGTCGCCCCTCGGCCGAACTCCTCAGCGGTCGCCCTCATCGAACTTCGGCCGACCGAGCTCCTACCGAACTCTCAAGTGTCCAAGCCTCAGCCGAAGTCCAACAGCCGGCCGAACCCCAAACGGCCGAGCTTCGGATTCTCAGCAGCCGAACTCTTCAGCGGACGAGCCTTAGCTGCATACCTCCAGCCAGACGCCTATGGGAGCCGAACTCCCTCCTATCTTCCTCTTCAGGAGCCCGAACTCCTCCGAAATGGGCACACGACGAAGGCCTTCAACCCTTCATTCGGCAAGCTCTGCAACCATCACCATCAGTCAGTCCGCCGCAGGCGATAGCGACCCACTGTCAGGCGGCGATGGCTGTCACCCTCAATCCGCCGCACACGGCACCATCCCGTGAGACTGACTCCGCCGAACCTCGAGCGGCCCGCCAGCACGCGGCTGCAGTTGTCACCATCAAGCTCCGCTATATAAAGGACCCTCCCGACACGCTAAGGCTAAGCTCTCTGAACTCTCGATTCTCTAAGCTCTCCTCCTCATCTCTAAGCTCCGGAACTAATTCCGAGCACTCCATTACTGTTGGCCGAAAACTAACTTGACCGTCGGAGGGTCCTGCCGGAGCCACCCCCCACCGGTTCCGGACGGGACTTCGTTTTGCAGGTCCCCGGCGGCGACCTCAGCGGCCTCGACTCCGGCGACCTCCGGCGAAGACGGATTTCTGCACCAACAGGAATGTTTGGACATTCCAGCTTGACATACCTAGGATGGCTATATGTTCCATTTGAAAATTCTCTCCAGCTTATTAACTAAATAATGTGAGTTTTACTGCTTGGAAGCTTGCTCATAGTTTGTGGAACTTCTGGCTTGCAGACTGGGGATGAGGCTCATGTCCTGTGCTTCGTGGAGTTTAATGATGCCAAATGTGCTTTAATTGCTCTGGAAGCTCTTCAAGGTGCATTTTTCATGACCTGCTGACTTTCATATGCTGCTATATCTGGTCCGATTCTCTAAAGATTTCCGCAATTTTGGACAGCTATCATGAAAAAGACATCTCTTTTCTCCCGCACCACCCCTTTGAAAATGTGATCATGCATAAGTAGCATCGGCTATAAATGTACTTGCATGGAAAATCGTATAATTCAACCTAAGTATTTCCTGCTTGCTGTGGTTAGATGATATTCTGTTATGAACTTGTACTTGCAACATTTTTGGTAAACGTGAAAAAGTGATGCAAAAATGGTGCCCGTATGTGGAAATACCATAATCTGTCAACTTGATATTCTAATTCCAATCCACACCACTGACTAATTACCTGGTCGAGCTTCCTGCAGGATATAAATTTGATGACAGGAAACCGGATTCACCAGTCTTAAGGATCCAATTTGTGAAATTCCCTCTCCGTCCATCTTCTGTATCTGATGAGTGGAGACATGGAGGTGGTCCAAATTGACAGGGAATCGGCAAAGCTTGTCATGGATAGACATGATTAGGATGAGCTTTTTTCCGTGGGCTCTTATACAGGGATCTGTCACGCTCAGACAACTCACCAGTGGAGCACCAGTGAATTCGTACATTTTTGATATCAAAGTAGACTAATTCAATGGTAGAAATTCTCAGAAAAAAACTAATTCATTGCTGGGTTTTGTGCATATTACCTTTACATAATTCAATGTCTGAAGATTAGTTGAGATTTAATGCACTTTCTGGTTCTCACCCTTTAGCTTTCTGGATGATGGTTGGGGATTTATGGGTTTTTAAAGATTATTGACATTTGGCCCAAGACTACTGAAAGGTCGGGTGTTTGAGCTTGTGAATTCGTGATTTGTTTAGCCTGTGGATGACCTAGATGGTGGGAAATGTGTGCCGCAGGAAGTTTGTTGGATGGTCTTGATATGGTCAAATGCTTTACCGTTCTCGACGTTAAGTTTGATTCTTCATCTCTGATATCACATTATAGCCATCAGAAAAACCTCAGTTTGAAGAAAAGCTGTAGAAAGATTGATCAGATCATAAACCAGTTTTTATCACCGCATTGCAAATAAGTTACAGAAGCAGCAGCCCGGGGTGCTTAACGTGGTGGCAGCTGGTTTGTGACCCAAGTACAGGAATGCAACCTCCTATTAATAAATTTCACCGAACAAATTTTTTTAAAGAAAAAAAGAATAGCAAGGTGATCCGATCCAGATTTTTCTGGGGAGAGAGATTAAAAAAAATCTCAAGCTGTCTATCTTCTGCAGATTAATACATAACTCGAGTACGGGAAAGGAAATTTTATATATTAATCCTTTTATTTTCCAACAATATCGAAATAATTCTCTCTCTCTCTCTCTCTCTCAAAGACCTGTATTAACTTGATTTTTTTGTGAGCAGGGCAAAGCAATCCCTGTTGAACTCCGAATCACCGTGTTCAGCTCAACTCAACCCCACCAAGCCTTCTATCTCAACAGTCTTGTGCTACATGCTTGAAGCAATTATCACGTCCTAAATATTAAAAGTTGTCGTTCAAAAGAACATACTGAATCAGAGCCACAAGAACACCACAGACTAACATATGATCAAAAATGAAGTCTCTGATTTCCACTAAAAAGAAAAAAAGGTCTCTCATCTTAATGCAAGAACCCAAGATTTGGCTGCACGTCCATGGACGCGTGTTTCTACAAAAAAGACAGAAAAAAAAAAATTCAAAAAAAAAAAAAAAGAAATACCCACAAAAGAATTCACCACAAGGGACCTGCAAAATCAAAGGAGATGCCATCATTCGCCACCTTTCCAACTTCCTGCTCCATCGTCCTCCTCCTCCTTTATCTCCTTCCCCTTCTCCCTTTTTCTCCTCCTCCTTCTTTATCCCCTTCTTCATCTTTGTCACCTCCTTGTTTCTTTTCTCCTCCTCCTCCATCTCTTCTGACACCGCAGCCTGGTGGATGACAAGCGAATTCAGGATTGCTAGTGTAATGACGAGCGACATTTAAAGCATGTCCCTGCCATGTAGGTGGACAAAATTTTCCCTTCGGCAATCAGCTCCAGTCACTTTATTAATTCAGAAATAAACCAAAATTCGTCATTTGTGCTAATCTTGAAGCCAGGCGCGAGTTTGAATTTCGCTTTTGGCACAAACGAGCCAAGCGAAAACTCAGTTAAGCTATAAACTAATTTGCAACCACGCCAAAAAAATATTATCAAATATTTATGAGGTCACTTCTAACCAAGATCAAAACCTTTACAACTCGTTCTTACCTGCAAACAGACCAGCGAAGACACGATACATGCATATGTTCCACAGGAAGCAGCAGTACGGAATAAAGTACTATAATAAATAAAAGATCATAGATGAGCAGTTACATGATTCAGAGTTCCAGGTTTGTAAGAAATTAATTAATACAAATTAAAAAAGCCTGGATCTTAGAAAAGGTGCTTCTATTAATAGATGGCAGAAATTCAAAAGAATAATAAGCATTAATACTTTGCGAAAAGTCTGGCTAAAATACCATAAGGAGAATAACAGCCAGAGCCAGCATGGACTTAATTTGGTGGTGCCTCAATATGAAGAGACAAAAGATATATACGTGATCAAACAGCTCAAGAACCAGTTTCTTTTGCATGCGATGAAAAGGAGACCGGAAAATCAGCCACCTTGGCTTTTATTGATAGGAAGAAAAGTAGAACGAAAGATAGAATTTGCAAGAGCTCAGGAACCAGTTTCATGCAACAGCGTCAGATCACAATGTAAGTTCTTATCGGGCACTAGAACCGGCAGCATGAGAACTTTAGCAAAGAACTAAACAATCTCTAGCTATAAGCTAATTAAAGGTAGAACTAGAGCTCGACGCATTCGTAACCAAGAAAGCCAGGCGAAAAGAACTTCAACCAAGAACCGGAACACAAATCATCAGACCATCTGAACACGTAATATCTTCATCAAGCATTCTTTCCTTTCGCATCCCTGATCGGGTCTCCAGACATGTCATGAGCACCTCCCCTACTCTCACCCCTCCGGCGGTGGCTCGCTCCCCCGAGCTCCACATCCGCCGCGGTCACGACAACTCCGCTGCCCGACCTCGAGGAGGACGAGGGGCTGGGAATAGTCACCACCGGTGGCCGGACCATCCCGTGCTCGCCAGCACCGTCGCTGCCAACCGATGCACGATCTTGACTTGCTTCCACAACTTCGGCCGTGCCTCCATTCTCGCTGTCGCCGTTAGCTCCGGTTCTTGAAGCGGCTCTGATCAATTTCTTGATGCATAGAGCCATCGCCAGAACCGCGCACGGGAGCCCGATCGTCAGGATGGGGACCTCGGTGACCAAGCACACGGGGAGCATCAAACAGTTCAGCGCGTGGAAGGTGATCAACGTCACCATCATCACGCCCACCACGTAGACTATATCCTCGTCCCGGTGGCGAGGGTCGGTCTCTTGGACGTCGCTGCGCTGGGGACCCGTCATCTTTGGAAGTCGCGCAGCCGATCGAGACGGTGGTGGCCTTTTGTTCTTCTTTCCTTGTTCTTTTTTCTTTTCCCTGCAAAAGAAAAAGAAAAAGAAAACGATACGTTGAGAATAATTAGGTGGCTAAAAGAATATAAAGAATTCAAGAAACTGTATTGCTCGGATAAGACCTATACTTCTCCTAATTCCCGTTGCTAATTGTCTTCTTCTTCTTCTTGGCGTGTGGTTGATGATGATGGTCTTCTTCAGTCTACGAGAGACGAGGGAAAAGAGTTAGCATCGGTCAGATAAGAATGGAAGGCAAAGGAAAGTAATTGGAGTAATTCTTGGAGGGTAGGGAGGAGTGGAGAAGAAGGAGACCTTCTCCTAGCCGATGGGAACGAAGGCAAGACGAGGGACGGAGGAGGAGAAGCAGCTGCGATCGCGATAGGTCGATCGGCCGTTGAGGTGACGGTGCTTTTATACGGTCTTCACATGGCCAAATGACTCTTATGCCCTTCAGGGCGCCGCTTTCGAGCTATGCGTCGTGAGACGGGGTTGTATCTTTGGGTCAAAAGAACGATTCATCTTCCTTCGCGCGAATCCACCGTTGGATCACCCAGCGCATCACCCTGCACAGCTCTCAAAGCGACCGGTGGATGATCCACGGTTTATACGTCAGGGCTCCTTTATCGTAATTGGCTTCGGTCTTTTTGGTTTGTTAGGGATCATCTCGTTCTGTATTCACGAAATTTGTGAGCCAAGGAGAAGAAAGAATACAGTGAGGGGCAGGATCGAAGGGGGAGGCAAGTGCACGGATCGGATTGCCTCAAGTCTTCTTTTTCTAGAGCTCATGGCCTCGAAGTCGTAGGATGCGATAGGAAATGGAGAAGGAACGAATTTGGAATTTCGTATGGTAAAAAGAGATACTTAAATCACGCTGCGGCCATGTGAATGAACGGTTTTGCGCTCTGGCAATCCGTTCTAGTTAGTTGATTGAAGCTAAGCTTGAAGGTGGCTCGAGTTTGAATTCACCTTTGGCACATATTGCTAAGCCAAGCCCTATAAGCCTAAAACTCCATTAAGCTCAGCTAATTTTGCAACTATAGCTACAAAGATGTATCAAATGCTCACTCATTTCCAGCGAAAGATCAGAACCCTTCAAGCTCATAATCGCCGGTCCATATAAGCAAAGAAACTGCTCTCGCTTTGCTGCTGCCTTGACATTGCAAGTTTCAATTTTGCTACGATGCCATTCATCATGCTTTACATATAATTCGTGCTACAAAATCCTCAGATTTATGCAGTTCTTAATTATCACTAAGCTTATATAGTTTATTGGATCATTTGCTATGCTTGCAACTCACTGTACGTGTAACGTAAGACCATCCGAATCCTTATTTTCCACTCGCCTAATGGAGCATATGCCACATCTCATGAAGGAAACCACTAAAATATATTCATAATCTCATGAAGAACGACATCAAAGTAGATTGCATGATATCGCAAACAGAACAACAAAAACGTGTAGCCGAGTGACCGTGCGGGGACGGAATGTGGCTTGAATTTTGGTGTGGCTCACTACCATTGCTTCGTAGAGGCGGCGCAGGAAGGAGCCCACACGGTATGGACGCATCCAGTTTTTGGAGTTTAGTTGGTCTGTTTGAGTATTTTGATTTTTTTTTTATTATTTTAGAGTTTGATGGCTATATATATTATAATTATTTTTTTTCGTTATTTAAGCTACTATATATTATTTATATTCTATCTTTCTAATATAGTGAAATCTTTTTTTATTTTCGCCCGTGAACATAGATCAAAGGCTAAACCACGTAAATTATTGTATTTTATTTTCTATGTATGATTGATTCTTATTATCTTCGAATTTCATACTAATTAATAAATAATCTTACAACAAACTGGTATCATAGCTTAAGATTCCAATTTATTCAAATTTATTCATTAGATCTATTTTGGATTTTGATTATCTATTAATTTTGTATTTATTCTTAATAATTTCTTTATGATGGTCATGAATTCGAGATATAAAAATTCAATGAAAAGAATGATTTCAATCTTTAACATGTAAAGATGTGAGCCATATTGGTTCAATAGGAATTACTAAAGGTACTAAAGGATAGAGATGCTTTGTTGATAATATTATTAGAGAAGGATAAGGATGATTTATTAGAACATACTCACAATATGATTTAATTAACTTTGGCGGATGAGATTTTGCAAGAGGTTGCAAACGAGTCATTTATTATAGTCTTGTAGCTTAGATTGGAGAGCATTTATATGGCCAAGTTTTTAATAAATTAGCTCTATCTGCTCTATGCTCTTCGGATGAAAAAAAGTATGCCTTTAAAGATCATCTTGATGAATTTAATAAAATTATTTTGGATTTAAAAAATATTGATATTAAAATTAATGATGATAATCAAGTCCTTATTTTGTTATGTTCATTACCTCTTTGTTTGAGCATTTTGTTGATATTACACTATATGGTCGAGTACTCTTTCTATGGAAGACATGAGGGCTTCATTAAACTCGAGAGAGTTAAAAAAAAAAAAGGACATCTAGAACTTAGGATGATAATCAGGCAGGTGGTCTAGTTGTTAAAGATAGATCAAAAGAAAAAAATTCAGATTTAAGTTTAGAAAGTATTAGAGGTAAATCAAAATCCAAAGAGAGAGAAAAAAGGCAAATACAATTGCTATAAGAAGGAAGGATACTGAAAATCTAATTATCCTAAACTCAAATAAAAGAAGGAGAAGTCCAATAATCCCTCTAATGCTGGTGATTTGACTAGTATGGTAGAAAATAGTATTGATAGTACCGATGCATGTCCTCTAAATATCTATCAATTTATCTAGAAATGCTTGAATTCTTGATTCAGCATGTTCTTAACATATATATATCCTCATCAAGATTGATTTTTCACTTATCACTCTATTGATGGTGGTGTTGTGCTCATGAAGAATAACATATTCTATAAGGTTGTTGGTATAAGAACCATTTTGATTAAGATGCATAATGATATTATTAGAATTCTGTCTGATGTATGAGATGTACCAGAATTGTAGAAGAACATGATTTCTTTGAATACTCTTAATTCATATGGTTTTAAGTGTTCTGATGATGGTGGAGTTTTAAAGGTTTCAATAGATACTTTTGTTGTGCTCAAAAGCAGATGGTCTTATGACCTCTATTTACTTCAAGGTAGTACAGTTGTTGATGCTATACTAGTTTTCTTATTAGATTCATATTCGGATTGTACTCATTTATGGATCATATAAATGAGTTTGGCATGTCTATTTTGAGTAAACAAAATCTATTATGTGGTCAAAAAATCAGAAAGCTTTACTTTTATGAGTATTATGTCTATGGAGAGCAATCTAGAGTCAAGTTCAATATAGCCATTCATAGGACAAAGGGCATATTGGATTATATCTATTCTGATCTTTGGGGCTCTTGTACCTATTTAGTCTAAAGATGGTTCTTGGTATTTTTTAACTTTCATTAATGATTTTTTGAGAAGAATTTAGATATACTTTCTGAAGTACAAAAATAAAGTCTTTCACATTTTTAAGAAGTGAAAATCACTTATTCAAAAATAGTCCAGCAAGAAGATCAAGAGATTGAGAACCGATAATGGCATGGAGTTTTGTGAGGATCAGTTTAATGAGTTTTGTATTACTGAAGGCATTGTGATACATCACATAGTTAGGAAGACACCATAATAGAATGGTTTCATAGAATGTACGAACCAGACTTTTTTAGAGAAAGCAAGATATATACTTTCTCAATCTAATTTATCTCAAGATTTCTGGGCTGAAGCTGTTAACATTGTCTACTACTTAGTGTATAGGTCTTCATTCATTGCTAATGAGTTGAAAACCCATATTGAGGTATGGCCTGATACACCTATTAATTATTCTATTTTAAAGATATTTAGTCATCCTGCTTATGTACATGTCAGTGATGGTAAACTTTAAAAAATGGTATAAAAATATTTCTTTCTTGATTATCAGTTTGGAATGAAAGGCTACAGATTGTGATCTATTGAGTTTGATCTTAAAAATTTATAGTCAGTAGAAATGTTACATTTGATAAAAGCTATTCATTATTCAAGAAAGGAGTCAGTTGCTATAGACAAAGATCATGGTATTGGTAAGCAAGTGGAGCTTGAGGTTAGACCTTCAGTTCATCAATCACAGGATGATACTTGAGTTCAGCCAATTCAAGATGATAAGTCTAAGATTGTTGATGAGAGAGATATTCTATAAAAGCAGTAGTATGCTATAGCCACTGGTAGATTGAAGAGACATATTAGACCCCCTCGAAGATATGGATATATAAATTTGGTCTCTTTTATATTGTTTGTGGTAGAGCTCTATTGAGGTACATGATTTTATTAGTTATTATGAGGTTATGGGTTGTAGTGAGTCTGCTAATGGTTTATTTTTATGAATAAGAAGATTGAGTCTCTTCATAAAATCAGACATAGAAGCTTGTAAAACCACCATAAGGTTAGAAGATTGTTGAATGCAAGTGGGTCTTTAAGAAGAAAGAAGGAATCTTAGAGGTTGAAGCAGTAAGATTAGAAGCACACTTAATTGCAAAAGACTACAGTTAGAGAAAAGATGTATACTTTAATTTCTTCTTCTATTATGAAATGTAGCTCTATTTGCATGTTGCTTACCATTATCATGTTGTTTGACTTAGAACTTGAATAGATTGATGTCAAGATAGCTTTCTTGTATGATGAGCCTAAGAAATAAATTTATAAGCAGCAACCAAAGGGATTTGTTGTTTATGGTAAGGAGGGTCATGTTTGTTTGTGGAGAAAATTATTATATGATTTGAAGTAACCTCCTAGGTAGTAGTATAAGTAGTTTGATGCATTTCTTCTTAAGCATGATTACTCATGGAGTACCTATGATGGTTGTGTTTATCATAAAAGACTTCTAGATAGTTTTTTGTTTATTTGTTATTCTATATTGATGACATGCTCATTATAGCAAATAATATATCTGAAATTATGAAGTTAAAGGCTTAATTTAGTAGTGAATTTGAGATGAAAGACTTGAATATAATGAATAAGATTTTAGATATGGAGATTCACAGAGACCAATGTACGGGCAGATTGTTCTTATCACAAAATAATTATATTATGAATGCGCTTTGGTGTTTTGGTATGCAGGATTGCAAGCTAGTGACTACTATATTTGTAGCACATTTCAGACTTTTAATTACTTTGTCTCCATAATTAGATGTAGAGGAGGAATACATGTCATATATATCATATGCTATTGCAATTGGAAGTATCATATATGCCATGATTTGCATACTTTCAAATATCTCACAAGCCATCAGTATCATTAGCAAGCACATGGGATATCTAGAAAGGATTCATTGGTAGGTTATGAAATGGATCTTACGCTATTTGAGAGGTAATATGAATGTTGTTTTGGTATATGATTGGGGTTCAGACACTTATAGCAGTGTTGTTGGTTACATAGACTCTGATTATATAGGTGACTTGGACATGAGGTCGTCTTTTGATAGCCTATCTTTATTCTCTTAGATTATACCATCAATTGAAAAGTGACTTTACAGTCTACTATTACTTTGTCTACTACAAGGATAGATTATATGACAGCGATAGAGACGGTGAGGAGGCCATTTGGTTGCAAAGTTTGATTGGTCATCTTGGCTTACGGCAGGATGTGATTATTATTTATTATGATACTTAGAGTACTATACATTTGACTAAAAATCAAATGTATCATGAGAGGATCAATCATATTAATGCCAAATACCATTTCATTCAGGATGTTGCATCATAATGGGGTATTGCACTGAAGAAAATTTCTACTACATGTAATTTAGTATATATGAAGCCACTTACCATTCTCAAGTTTAGGCACTAGTTGGACTTGGTTCATATATATTTTGAGTTATTGAGTTAGGCCTTTAAAGGCATTACTGGAGGAGATGGAGAAGAGTTCAATATTTTGTGTTGCAACATTGTGATGGAATTCAAGCCAAGTTAGAGAATTATTGAGTGTGGCTTGAATTTTGGTGTGACCCATTAGCAATGATTTCTAGTGGGACGTGGAAGCGCCGCCCCTACAGCACGGACCCATTTTGTTTTTGCGCTTTCATTGGTCCATTTGGACATTTTGATCTTTTTTCGTTGTTAATTTAGGATTTGGTGGCTATATATATTATAATCATATTTTTGTTATTTGAATCATCACATATTTTTTATACTCCCTCTTTCTAATACAGTATAATCTTTTTCCATTTTTGTTCATGTATGTAAGTCAAAGATTGAACCACGTAAATTGCTGTATTTTATTTTCTATATACGATTTTTTTTCTTGTTATTTTTGGATTTCATACTCATACAACCCTCAGATTTGTGCTGTTCTTGATTATCACTGAGCTAATATAATTTACTGAATCAATTATAGTACTAGCAGCTCGCCGTACATGTAATGCAAGACTATTAAAATCCTTATTCTCCTGCTGGATCAAAAGTGGAAGAATCCTGCCGAACTACATTCATAACTCACGAAGAATGTCCTCAAAGTATATGCATGATCTCGTAAACAGACCAATGAAAATATTGACGCAGAAACTGGTCGTCGCCGGAATCCGCTGGAGTGGAGGCCGATGAGGTTGCCGCCGAGGATCTGCAAAATAAAATTTCGTCCGGAGCCGGTGGAGGGGTGGCTCCGACAGGATCCTCCGATAATCAAGTCAGCTCTGGCCAATAGGAATGGAGTGCTCGAAAATGAGTTCCAGAGCTTGGAGAAGAAGAGGAGAGCTTAGAGATCAGAGATTAGGGATTAGCGTATCTGAAGGATCCTTTATAGACGGAGCTTAGTTGATGGTAACGGCCATACCATCTGGTAGCGAGCTGTTGAGGCTGCATGGAGTTCGGTACAGAAAGAAAGATGTCATTAGGTAGATAATGGCAGTCATGCTGGCAGGTCATGGGCCGCATGGGGTTGGTTATGGAGAGAGTGGTGTCGCCAGTTGTGGCGGCCATATCGTCCGATCTCGTTGTCTGTCGCAGACTGATGGCGACAGTTCATCCAGAGGAGCTTGGACTTGTGAAGGAGTTCGATCGGAGGGAAAGCTCGGAAGAAGTTCGGTTCCTGCAGGTGCTTGGCTGGAACAACATGGAGAGAGTTTGACTCTTGTGGGAGTCTGACTGAAGCTCGATTGCTAAGGAGTCTGAAGGAGCTCGACCGTTGAGGAGTCCAAAAAAGCTCGACCGCTAAACAGTTCGGTCGGCTGTAACAGTTCATCCAAGATCCATCCGCTAAAGCTCTTCCGTGACTACTGGCCGCATCAGGCTGGGCATCGAACTTGACTTCGATAGGAGCAGGGTTTATCCCCAACAACAGTCCTCCTACTTTCGAGTTCGAAACTCGAAGGAAGGGAGTGCAGAAAAGGCGACTGCCGAAGTTCTCTTCTGGTCTCCAAGCTGGTTCAGATCAAAATTCGAGGGAGATCTCATCTTTCGCTAAAGTTGATGTCGAAGTTGAAGCCCGAGGGAGATCTCATCTCTGACTGAGGTTGAGGTAGGCTTCGTCTGCTGCGATCGAGGTCAGAGGTTGAGCTCCTCGAGTCGATATTATCTCCAGCAGTCAAGATTAATACGGGCACTCGGGAGAGATCTGATATTAGGACGAGGTTGTCTCCGATCTTATCTCTGATCGAGGTTGTCTCGACCGTTCGAGAGAGATCTTATCTGACAGAGGTTGAAGTTGAAGCTCTCCAATCGAGGTTGGCACAGTCGCTCGAGAGAGATCTTATCTCTAGCCATGGTCGAAGTTGAAGCTCTCCAGTCGAGGTTGGCACGGTCGCTCGGAAGAGATCTTATCTCTGACCGAGGTTGATGCGGGTGCTTGCATTAGGACGAGGTTCTCCTCTTGTTCCTAACGGGCTATGGGGGCACACAAGGACCGCTGTCAGGGTCTCTCCTTCCATCTTGTTCTTTGTGAATGAGGCCTTCGATTGACTCGATCGCTCAAGAGAGATCTTATCTCTAGCCGAGGTTGTCAATGATCACTCGAGAGAGACCTTATCTCTGACCGAGGTTAACTCGACTGCTCGAAAGAGATCTTATCTCTAGCCGAGATTGTCAACGGTCGTTCGAAAGAGATCTTATCTCTAACCGAGGTTGACTCTGTCGCTCGGAGAGATCTTATCTCTAGCCGAGGTTGGTGCTCGCGTTAGGACGAGGTTCTCCTTGTCAACGAGGTTGCGGTCGCTTGGGAGAGATCTTATCTCTAGCCGAGGTTGGCACGGTCGCTCGGAAGAGACCTTATCTCTGGTCGAGGTTGGCACGATCGCTCGAAAGAGATCTTATCTCTAGTCGAGGTTGATCAACGGTCGCTCGGGAAGAGATCTTATTTCGAGGTTAGCCGTTAGGAGGTTCTCCTCCTATTCCTAACGGGCTGCGGGGGACTAAGGGCCGCTCAGAGCCTCTCCCCCCTTCTCGCTTCGGGAACGGAGGCCTTCGCTCGGGAGAGATCTTATCTCTAGCCGAAATTATCAACGATCGCTCGAAAAGAGATCTTATCTCTAGCCGAGGTTGACTCTGTCACTCGGGAAGAGATCTTATCTCTGGTCGAGGTTGTTGCTCGCGTTAGGACGAGATTCTCCTTCTGTTCCTAATGGGCTATGGGGGCATATAAGGGCCGCTGTCAGGGCCTCTCCCCCCATCTCGTCCTTTTATGAATGAGGCATTCGGTTGACTCGGTCGCTCGGGAAGAGATCTTATCTCTAGTCGAGGTTGTCACGGTCGCTCGGGAGAGATCTTATCTCTAGCCGAGGTTGTTGCTCGCGTTAGGACGAGGTTCTCCTTGTTCCTAACGCGGTCACGGTTGCTCGGGAAGAGATCTTATCTCTAGCCGAGGTTGACTCTGTCGCTCGAGAAGAGATCTTATCTCTAGCCGAGTTTGTCAACGGTCGCTCGAGAGAGATCTTATCTCTAGCTGAGGTTGACTCTGTCACTCGAAAGAGATTTTATCTCTGATCGAGGTTGTTGCTCGTGTTAGGATGAGGTTCTCCTTCTATTCCTAACGGGCTATGGGAGCACATAAGGGCCGCTGTCAGGGCCTCTCCCTCCATCTCGTCCTTTATGAATGAGGCCTTCGGTTGACTCAATCGCTCGGGAGAGATCTTATCTCTAGCCGAGGTTGTCAACGGTCGCTCGGAAGAGATCTTATCTCTGGCCGAGGTTGACTCGATCGCTCGGAAGAGATCTTATCTCTAGTCGAGGTTGTCAACCATCGTTCGAAGAGATCTTATCTCTAGCCGAGGTTGACTCTGTCGTTCGGAAGAGATCTTATCTCTTTGGTCGAGGTTGTTACTCGCGTTAGGACGAGGTTCTCCTCCTGTTCCTAATGGACTATGGGGGCACATAAGGACCGCTGTCAGGGCCTCTCCCTCCATCTCATCTTTTGTGAATGAGACCTTCGGTTGATTCGATCGCTCAGAAGAGATCTTATCTCTAGCCGAGGATGTCAACGATCGCTCGGAAGAGATCTTATCTCGGGTCGAGGTTGACTCGATCGCTTGGGAGAGATCTTATCTCTAGCCGAGGTTGTCAATGATCGCTCGAAAGAGATCTTATCTTTAGCCGAGATTGACTCTGTCGCTCGGGAGAGATCTTATCTCTGACCGAGGTTGTTGCTCGCGTTAAGACGAGGTTCTTCTCCTATTTCTAATGGACTGTGGGGGCACATAAGGGCCACTGTCAGGGCCTCTCCCCCCATCTCGTCCTTTGTGAACAAGGCCTTCGATTGACTCGGTCGCTCGGAAAAGATCTTATCTCTAGTCGAGGTTGTCAACAGTCACTCGAAAGAGATCTTATCTCTAGTCGAGGTTGACTCTATCGCTCGGGAGAGATTTTATCTCTGACCGAGGTTGTTGCTCGCATTAGGATGAGGTTCTCCTCCTATTTCTAACGGGCTGTGGGGGCACATAAGGGCCGCTGTCAGGGCCTCTCCTCTCATCTCGTCCTTTATGAACGAGACCTTCGCTCGGAAGAGATCTTATCTCTGGCCGAACTTCTCAAGAGGTTGTTGTCTTTACCCTGCTCGTGTTAGGACGAGGTTCTTCCTCCTGTTCCTAACGCGATAACTATTGACTGCTTCTTTTTCTGTCATTCGCATAGTTTTGGCATCCTAAGAAATAATATTACCGTTGAAAGAAAAGAACTTTATTGAAAGAAAGCCACTGGATAATGCATTCCCGAATTTCTTTGTGTTTCAGGGTCGTGGCAGCGTTGTTCCTTCGCCGCGTTTCTTCATGCGGACGACCTTTTCTTATCTCATGCTGGCCTCCTTCACTTTGGAGTATGCTTCTCTTGATGCTGGGAGGTGACAAATCATCGATGTACCTAGCCCCTCCCCGGGGTAACGTTGATGACGCCGTGAGGCGGTTGACCTTATCGTTTCTGATTACGGCAGCGCCCTTTAGCCGATCTTCAGGGCTGACGTCGAAGGAATTTACCCAGCCGCCTCCTTTTCTGACAAGCTCCTCAATTTCGTCTCGAAGCTGGATGCACTCCTCAGTATCGTGGCCGTGGTCGCGATGGTAGAGGCAAGTACTTGCTTCGATCGTGCTTGTTTGGGGGAGACCGTAATCCTTCTGGTCATGGCAGCTGGTTCCTAACTTCGGTGAGAATCTGAGTTAGAGGAGCGTTGAGGGGGGCGTAGTCGTGGAACCTTTCGAAAGGAGGGCTTCTTTGCATCCTTCTATCGGGGCTTCCTTGGTGGCAGGCTCGAGGAGTTCGGGCCCGCCTACTTTCGAAGGGAGTCCATGAGCATGGTCGAACTTCATTCGGCTCCTCCATTCGTCTGCCAGCCGCTCTCTTAAGGCTTCTTCGTCCTTCAACTTGAAGGCTTCTTCCGCACGGGCATATCTCTCGGTCCGAGCCAGCAGATCGGACGAAGTCCCAAGGATACCTTTTTCTCTAGGAAGAACAGCAAGTTCATTTTTTTCGAAGGCCGCCCTTGAGTGCGGCCATCGCAACAGACTGGTCCAAAGTTTCGAACTTTCCAATGCAGCAGCATTAAACCGGACGTAACATAAGCTCGGATGGATTCCCTCCACTTTCTGCTTGACATGGCCATTAGGAAAATCCGAACCTTCGGTGCGGACGTCGGACTACTGACGAAGTGGGCCACGAACTGACTTGACTCATCTGGTCAAAAGATAAGATGGTACTCGGCTTGAATGTCGAGTACCAGTTTCTAGCTGGCTCCCTTTAAGGTAGAGGGAAAAAGCCTCGGCACAGTATGGCGTCTGAAGCGTGCCATGGAGTAGCATCATGGTCATGGAAAGGCTTTCCAGATGGATCGACCGGATCAGAAGTTCCCATCGTAGCTCTCAAACTGTGGGAGCTTGAAGTTCGGCGGGAATGGATTCTTGCATAATTTTCTGAAGGAGAAAGGAGGGTCGACGTGGATCTCATACGGCATGATGAGCCGGGGGAGCGTGGTCGAGTTCTTCAATTCATCGGTCTCATCTTTCAAGTAGTCTTGCGATCGAGGGCGATCGTCTTGGTCTGCAGATCTTAGGGGGCTTCCAGCTAATCGAATGGGTGCAAAGGTCTCCCTTAGGACGAGAACTGTGATCCGAACAAGGGATCCTCGGCTCTCTATTTTTCCTTTCTCAGGGGCGATAGGTACATTGGCCCTGGTACTCTTTCTTGGGGCTGGATTTTTGACATTCTGATGGTGGGTTTCCTAGTGGAGTCACCACCGGAGGCTTGCTGGTGCATGGCCTGCAATGCCTCCGTAAGGCCACAGACCTATCGGACAAGCAGGTTCGAACTGCTTCACATCCACCATGGGTACAGATTGAATCTGAGCTACCAGGGCTGGAAGCAGGAATAGCGGACGGATCTGGATCGGGCCGCGGAGGGGATCGGGCCGTGGAGGCCGCGAACGAGTGCCGAGTCGAGTGGAGGCTCTCCTGGGGAGGCATCTTTTCTCTTTCGGAAGAGAAAAGGGAGATCTCCGAAGAGGGAAGAGAAGAAAGGTCATCGTCGAGCACTCCTTTAAGAACAAAGGGAACACCGGCTTCCTTTAAGAAGGAATCTTGGTCGGTTAGGGCCCTTCCTTCTAGCGCCAATCTGTTGACGCAGAAACTGATCGTCATCGGAATTCGCCTGGAGTGGAGGCCGATGAGGATCGCCGTTGGAGACCTGCAAAATAAAGTTCCGTCCGGAGCCGGTGGGGGATGGCTTCGACAGGACCCTCCGACGATCAAGTCAGCTCTGGCCAACAGGAATGGAGTGCTTGGGAATGAGTTCCGAAGCTTGGAGAAGAAGAGGAGAGCTTAGAGATCAGAGATTAGGGATTAGCGTATCTGGAGGGTCCTTTATAGGCGGATCTTAGTTGATGGTGACGGCCATACCGTCTGGTAGCGAGCTGTTGGGGTTGCATGGAGTTCGGTACGGAGAGGAAGGCGTCGTCAGGTGGATAATGGCAGCCATGCTGGCAGATCATGGGCCGCATGGGGCTGGTTACGGAGAGAGTGGTGTCGCCGGTTGTGGCGGCCATATCGTCCGATCTCATCATCTGTCGCAGACTGATGGCGATAGTTCGTCCAGAGGAGCTTGGACTTGTGGAGGAGTTCGACCGAAGGAGAAGCTCGGGAGAAGTTCGGCTCCTGCAGGTGCCTGGTTGGAACGACGCGGAGAGAGTTCAGCTCTTGCGGAAGTCTGACTGAAGCTCGACCGTTAAGGAGTCCGAAGAAGCTCAACCGCTGAGAAGTCCAAAAAAGCTCGGCCGCTAAATAGTTCGGCCGACTGTAATAATTCGGCCAAGACCCATCCGCTGAAGTTCTTCCATGGTTATTGGCCACATCAGGCTGGGCATCGAACTTGACTTCGATAGGAGCGAAATTTATCTCCAACAGAAAACATGATACACACATATATATACATGAACTAACCTTGATAATATCTAGGATCACGAGGCATATGTCAAGTCATGATATCCAGAGGCCTTAATATAGGTAGAGGATGTATTAGTTTCACCGGGGCGCCTTTGCATTACCTTTCTTGTTTTATCTCCAAGGCTAAAAGAATAGATGAGTAAATTCTCATTTCTGCAGTTATTAATAAAGGCACATCATGGTAAAAATATTGAAGGCCAACCCTATGTTTTGACCATGGACGAGGAAAAGATGTGGGTTTCTTCTTAACCTTTATCTGGTGCGAAATCGGTCGATTCTGACCTCGGTCAGCCTTTTTCGAAGAGGACTTGTTTGCTAGAGGCATCTCGGAGGCCAAATTTATCATCCAAGGAGGAAATAACTTCGCCTCCGAGAACTTCGCAGCAGTATGGGGTGAAAGCGCCTGGTACCGTGACCATCTGGTCTCGGGTAGTTCAAGATGCCTGCCGATTTCGTTGGGCGATATCCAAAGCAACGGAAGATGAAGTGGAGGCGCTTGAGGCTCGGTTCAATCAGATCGTGGTATTTTCAATGGAAGAACTTAAGCACTTAATTACCCAGCGGTGGAGGAATGCTTTGATAGGTAAATTACTTTGGTCAAGGTCTTCCACTTGAATTTGTTTTCAAGGAACTCAGATTTAGGTGGAATGTGGAGGGTTACTTCCATGTCTCACCCGTTTCTCAAGGATTACTGTTGCTCCCGGATCTTCCGGCTTGGGATCAGACCGACGAGAATGGAGTAACTCGACCATCGAAGAATATGAGGATGAGCTTCACCTGTCCTGCAATAAAGTCTCCATCGGAGCGTCCTCCGAGGAGATTGACTCTCTTTGAAGATAATGAAAAACAGGATGCTCGAGAGAAGGGACTCTGGTCTCTCACTAGTCTGATCTTGGCCCTCGAGAGTTGGCGGCTAAATTTTCGACCGAGGAAGGACGGCCAGCATCTAGGATCGTCTTCCAGATCTTCCACTGGAATTATGGGAAACTCATAAAACTTGCTTCTATTGCTGGAATGCCACTATTTGTTGATGATTGGATGGCAACATCAGCTAGAATGGGGTTCGTAAGGGTTGCAATGATCGTTGATATTACAAAGCTTTTGTGTTCGTGGACGAAGGTTTGGTTAGATGTAATTATAATCTGGTGGCAATTTACCTATGAGGAGTTATTGAGTCATGTTACTCATGCTATAGGTTGGTTGCGGATGTGCTGAAGCTACTACAGTGGAAGATATGAGGGTTGAGCATCATACCTTTCACTGTATCGAATCTAGTTGAACTCCTTTCCATAAATCAAGTATTGAGCATCATCAACAAGCCTTATTTGCCTCATTTGCTTGCCATCGGCTTGCCTATAATGATCAAGTTTTACAACAACTTTATATAACTCCTCATCATTTAGTTAGGAAAGTCTTAGCTGATACTTCGGACTATGCTACTTTTGATTCAACAATAGCTCCATCATGGTGCTGGGGTGGCCTCTTTCAAGCCTCATCAGCCCCTAACAATATATAACATGGTGTCTTGGTCACCCCCTTCCATTGGAGCTATTAAAGTCAACCTTGATGCCGCTATCAATTACTATAAAGTAGCAACTAGATATATCATTAGAGACTCAATAGGGCAATCTTCTCCATGCCAGAGGTAAAATGCTTCACACTTTGGATGTTTTGCAAGCAAAACTAGCTAGTTGTGGCCTGGTTAGGATTATCGGTTGTTTTTATGGAATTTCAGGACTATATGATACATATTGAAGGAGACTCAGCTACTGTAATCAAATGGTTTAAATCCCTAAAAGCCTTATAGGTTTCCATTCCCGGCCCATTATTTGTTGATATGCATAAGTGGCTGAGAACCCGCATGAGCTGTAATGTTTCTTACACTCATCATGCAGGCAACAAAGCAGTTGACCATGCAGCTGAGTGGGCATTGGATGGGGATTTTACTCTACTGCCAAACAATAGCATACCCTACCAATTCTATATCATTTTGCCGACTGTTAGAGAGAAAATTAATATTGCCTCTCATCCTTAACTTGAGTGTAACCATGGAACTCCATCTTATTCTATGTAGTCAGATATTGACTACATTTCTATTTATAGTTGATTGGGTATATAGATTTCAACTTTGGTATGTATAGGGTGCTCGAACAGGTTATTGATGAAAGCAGTTTGAGGCCACTCTCATCTTCCTCAATAGCTATTGTCGCAAAGGAGGAGCTTATCATCAACAGACATCAGTGGCTTGGATTTCTTAGTGAACTTAGATCACATGTAGGCAATCAAGAATTCCTCAAGTTCACAGGCTATATCTAAGTATGGCAAGATTTCCATGGCCAAGTGCATGTTTCTTCGGGCAGATAAATATGGAGCTGCTTTTCACAGTCACGAACCAATTTCCACCTTTGTTTCTAGCAATTCACTTCCAAGCAGCCCGTCATATCAGGATGGTCATCCATGTTCTCTGCCTTTTGGCTGATGATATCAGCTGTTCATCCTGTTTGGTGCTGAACAGTTTGGATGAGTTGAAGACTACTCTAGGCATCCATTCTTATACTCTTTATACTAACGAATATGCTTTTTGTGTCTGATTTCCTATTTATCTCATGCATATTCTTTTAGCTAAGCGGCGTCTCAATATTTTAATTACCTGGATCGATGCTCTAACTCTCTATATTGCTCCTATCGAGGACTCATTATGCCATTTTTCCTCTTTTATATATGTGTTTTTTGTCCTTCTGCTATTCAGACTAGCTAGGTGCACAACAGGTTCAATTGGGTTGTCCGATGACTGTTTATTTCATCGCCACCTCATATCATCCGCTTCACCTCACATGGCCATGGTTATCTTATTCTTATGATGCTTAGTACTCCACCGAGCAGCTTCAACTTAGGACAAATTAAGTCATGCTTCATACTCTTGGTTCTCTTCGCTTTCCCCTACCCATAGAAAGGGCCCAGAATTGGCTCATTGGCTTTGGCTGATGATTATACACATGCATTACTCCACTTCAAATGACTACAGTTGGCAAGCTCTACTTCTTGTCAACTCTTTCATTCCAAAGATAAGTGGGTTCCTTGTGATTTTGCAGCTTCCTCAATCTTGTGGCCTCCCATACTTCCTGTTCAGGAGCTGCTCTAAGACTGAAAATTCAGCAAAAGAATTTATTTCGAGCACCTGTTGATTTTGTTGTATATTTTGGCCCCCCCTCAAATATTAATCCATCTCCACATATGGCTAGCTATGGTTGGGAGGAAGTATATATCAGCTCCTTTGAATGTGTCCTGCTTTCAGCTGGCCGGGCTGCAAGATTCTCCTATTTATATTCCGTCACATATCCATGTTACTCCTAACTTCTTCGTGTGTTTGGTCTATACGGCACGTATTGGTTTTAATTCTTGTATTCAGGACATGTACCAGCCTTTTGTTTGTGTCTCCTTGGACTCTTTGTTTGTTAATTATTATCCTCTTAATACCGTTATGCTGGTACATGGTTTTGTTATGCCGACTCCTATAATGTAAGCCCTGAGTATTATTCTACCAAAAGAAAAGAAGGCACATCGTGGTAAGGAACTTTTGCTCATTTCTTTTTCCCCTTGGGATGGGATGGAGAACGAGAATGAATCTTAGAACTATGCATGGCGATGTCATTAATGTCCCAACTGAAAAAGATAGCATTTTGGATGAGACAGAATAAATTGGTAAAAACTCCTCTCCACAATCATTCGCAGGTGAGGAAGTGCTGCTCCTTTTCCTTTCCCCTCGAGATGGATGAGGAAGGGCCCGGAATGTGTAAGCATGCCACCGACATCCAAACCAAAAAAAGATAGATGTTAATCAATTATACTGTCTCAACCTTCTATGATTTTCGCTATATAATACCATCTTCATGGGAAAAAAGCGATGATCATGGCGCTACACACTTACGAATAAAATAAAAATAAAAGATAAAAACTAATAATTTGCAGATAAGAAAACATCAATCGATTGATTAGCAAAATACTTCTTTCTCCAATTATAATTTAGCATAAATCTATATATCTTTCTATTAACCATCAGATGTGTTGTTATAAAATTTGGTTGACGTCGAATCAAGTTGGAGTCGAGGAAGACGAGGTCGCCGCTAGTAACCTACAAAATAAAGTTTCGTCCGGAGTCGGTGGTGGTGGCTCCGACAGGATCCTCCAACGATCAAGTCAGCTCTTCTGGCCAACATAAATGGAATGCTCCGGCAGGAATTCAATAGAATTTCGAGAAGGAGAAGAGAGCTTAGAGAACATATCTGGAGGATCTCTTTTTATAGACGGAGCTTATAGCGGATTGATAGTGACAGCTACAGCCGTCTGGTAGCGGACTGCTCGAGGCCTGATGGAGTCTGTCGTGGAGGTAGGTACCGTCTGTAGCACCGTCTGCAGCAGATTGATGGTAATAGCCATCGCCACTCGGTAGTCGATAGCTGTCGTCCATAGCGGACTAATAGTGACGGCCACAGCCGTCCGATACTGAGCCGCTCAGGGCTGTATGGAGGGGTGAAGAGCTTTGACGTATATCAATTTCAGAGGAGTTTGAACTTTCAAAGGAAATACGGCTAGAGGAGATTATCCAAAAGAAATGCTGGTTGAAGGAGGAGTTTGGAAGAAGTTCGGCTCCTGTAGAAATTCAACCAAAGGAGGTGCCCGGAGGGAGTTCAGCTCCTGTAGAGATCCGACTGAAGGAGAAATCTGGAAAGAGTTCGGCTTCTATAGAAGTCCAATAGAAGAAGGAGCCCAAAAGGAGTTCGGCTCCTATAAAAATTCGACTGAAGGAGAAATCTAGAAGAAATTCGGCTCCCGTAGAAGTCCGACAGAAGGAGGAGCCCGGGAGGAGTTTGGCTTTCATAGAAATCCGACTGAAGGAGGAATTCGAAAGAAATTCGGCTTCCATAAAAGTTCGACAGAAGGAGGAGCTCAGAAGGAGTTCTGCTCCTATAAAAATCCGACTGAAGGAGAAATTCAGAAGAAGTTCAGCTTCCGTAGAAGTCCGACAGAAGGAGGAGCCCAGAAGGAGTTTGACTCCTGTAGGAGTCTAACTGAAGGAAGGATTCGGAAGAAGTTCGACTTTTGTAGGAGTCCGACTGAAGAAGAAATCTAGGAGGAGTTCGACTTTCGTAGAAGTCCGACTGAAGGAGGAATCCTGAAGGAGTTCGACTTCCATAGAAGTCCGACTGAAGGAGGAATCCAGAAGGGGTTCGGCTCTTGTGAAAATTCAACTGAAGGAGAGATGTGGAAGTAGTTCGGCTCCGGTAGAAATTCGATTGAAGAAAAATTCGAAAGAAGTTTGGCTCCCGTAGAAGTCCGACTGAAGGAGAAGTGTGGAGGAAGTTTGGCTCCCGTAGGAGTCTGACTGAAGGAGGAGTGCGAAGAGAGTTCGGCTTCCATATGAGTTTGACTGAAGGAGAGAAGTTCGGAAGGAGTTCGGCTTCCGTAGAAGTTCGACTAAAAAAAAAGTGCGGAGTTTGGCTTCCGTAGGAGTTCGATAGAAGGAGGAGTGCGGAGGGAGTTTGGCTTCCGTAGAAGCCCGACTGAAGGAGGGATCCGGAAGGAGTTCGGCTCCTATAGGAAATTCGACTGAAGGAGAGATGCGAAAGAAGTTAGACTCCTATAGAAATCCGACTGAAGGAGGAATTCGAAAGAGGTTTGGCTCCGTAGAAGTCCGACTGAAGGAGGAGAGTGGAGAAAGTTTGGCTCCCGTAGGAGTTCGATTGAAGAAAAGAAGTTCGGAAGAAGTTTGGCTCCCGTAGGAGTCTGATTGAAGGAGAAGTGCGGAGGAGTTTGGCTCCCATAGAAGTCCAACAGAAGGAGTGCAAAGGAAGTTCGGCTCTCATAGAAGTCTGACTGAAAGAGGGATCTGAAAGGAGTTTGGCTTCTGTAGAAATTCGACTGAAGGAGAGATGCGAAAGAAGTTTGACTTCCGTAGAAATCCGACTGAAGGAGAAATTTAGAAGGGATTCGGCTTCCGTAGAAATTTGACTGAAGGAGAAGTATGGAGGAAGTTCGGCTTCCATAGGAATCCGACTGAAGGAGGAGTGCGGAGGGAGTTCGGCTCTTATAGGAGTACGACTGAAGGAGAAGTGCGGATGGAGTTCGGCTTCCATAGGAGTCTGACTAAAGGAAAGAAGTTTGGAAGGAGTTTGGCTCTGTAGGAGTCCGACTGAAGGAGAAGTGTGGAGGAAGTTTGGCTCCCATAGGAGTCCGACAGAAGGAGGAGTGCGGAGGAAGTTCGACTCCCATAGAAGTCCGACTGAAGGAGGGATTCGGAAGGAGTTTGGCTCCTATGAAAATCTGACTGAAGGAGAGATGCAGAAGGAGTTTGACTCTTATAGAAATCCGACTGAAGGAGAAATTCGGAAGGAATTCGACTTTCGTAGAAGTCCGACTGAAGGAGAAGTACGGAGGAAGTTCGGCTTTCGTAGGAGTCCGACTGAAGGAGGAGTGCGAAAAAAATTTGGCTTCCGTAGGAGTACGATTAAAGAAGAAGTGTGGAGGAAGTTCGGCTTCCGTAGGAGTCTGACTGAAGGAGAGAAGTTCGAAAGAAGTCCGACTGAAGAAGAAATCTGGAAGAAGTTCGGCTCCCATAGAAGTCCAACAGAAGAAGGAGTCCAGAAGGAGTTCGGCTCCTGTAGAAATCTGATTGAAGAAGAAATTCGGAAGGAGTTCGGTTTCCATAGAAGTCCAACAGAAGGAGGAGCCCGGAAGGAGTTCGGCTTCCGTAGGAGTCCGACTGAAGGAGGGATCCAGAAGGAGTTCAGCTTCCGTAGGAGTTCAACTGAAGGAGGGATCCGAAAGAAATTTGGCTTCCGTAGAAGTCTAACTGAAGGAGAAATTCGGAAGAAGTTCGACTCCTATGAAAATCCAATTGAAGGAGAAATTTGGAAGGGGTTCAGCTTCCGTAGAAATTCGACTGAAGGAGGAATCTGGAGGAAGTTTGGCTCCCGTAGAAGTCCGACTGAAGGAGAGAAGTTTGGAAGAAGTTCGGCTCCCATAGGAGTCTGACTGAAGAAAAAGTGCGGAGGAAGTTCGGCTCCCATAGGAGTCCGACAGTAGGAGGAGTGCAGAGGAAGTTCGGCTCCTGTAGGAGTCCGACTGAAGGGAAGAAGTTTGGAAGGAGTTCGGCTCCCGTAGGAGTTCGATTGAAGGGATTTGGAAGGAGTTCGGGTGGAGTTCGACCGTTAGAGGAGTTCGACTGAGGCTCGATCGCTGAGGAGTTCGGTTGGAGCTCGACCGTTGAGAAGTTTGGTTGGGTTCGACCATTGGAGGAGTTCGCCCACTGTATGAGCTCAGCCACTGAAGGAGATCGGGTAGAGTTCGGCCACTGGGGAGAGAATTCTTGATTGAAGCTCTTCCGTGATTACTAGCTGCATCAGGCTAAGCACCAGACTGGACTTCGACGGGAGCGGAGTTTATCCCCAATAATAGTCTTCCCACTTTCGAGTTTGAAACTCGAAGGAAGGGAGTACAAAAAGGGCAATTGTCGAAGTCCTGTTTAAGGCTCTACACCAGTTCAGGTTGAAGCTCGGAGGAGATCTCATCTCCAGCCAAGGTTGATGTTGAAGTTGAAGTTGAAGCTCGAGGGAGATCTTATCTCCAACCGAGATTGACGTTGAAGTTGAGGCTCGGAGGATCCTATCTCCAATCGAGATCTAGAAAGATTTTGTCTTTTGTTGACATTACGGTTGAAGCTTGTGGAAGATCTTATCTCGAGCCGAGATTGATGGAAATCTTCTCTCCTGTTGATGTAGACTTTGAAACTCGGGGGAGATCTTATCTCCAGCCGAGATTGAAGAAAATCTTATCTCCTATTGACGTAGACTTTGAAGCTCGGAGGAGATCTTAGCTCCAGCCGAGGTTGAAGGAGATCTTATCTCCTATTGACATAGACTCTGAAGCTTGAGGAAGATCTTATCTCCGATCGAGGTAGAAGGAAATCTTATCTTTTATTATCATCGGGCACAATGGGGCTGTCGTCGGAGCCTTTTCTCTCATCCCATTTAAAATGAACGAGGCCTTCGGCTTTGCTCACATTAGGACGAGGTTCTCCTCCTATTTCTAATAGACTGTGGGGGCACATAAGGGCCGTTATCAGGGTCTCTCCCCCAATCTCGTCTAAAATGAACGAGGTCTTCAATTTTGCTCACGTTAGGACGAGGTTCTCCTCCTATTTCTAATGGGCTATGGGGGCACATAAGGATCGTTGTCAGGACCTCTCCCTCCATCTCGTCTAAAATGAACGAGGTCTTTCACTTTGCTCACGTTAGGACGAGATTTTTCTTCTATTCCTAATGGACTGTGGGGGCATATAAGGACCGTTGTCAGGGCCTCTCCTCCCATCTTATCTAAAATGAATGAGGTCTTTAACTTTGCTCATGTTAGGATGAGGTTCTCCTCCTGTTCCTAACGAGCTGTGGGGGCACATAAGGACCGTTGTCAGGGCCTCTCCTTCCATCTCATCTAAAATGAATGAGGCCTTCGACTTTGCTTACGTTAGGATGAGATTCTCCTCCTGTTCCTAACATGGCCACTTCTAATTGCTTCTTTTCTGTCATCACATAATTTTTGCACTAAGAAACAATAATGTCGAAATGAAGGAGTTTTATTGTGAAAAAATTACTGGTAGTACATTCTCAGATTTTTTGAGTTCTAAGGTCATTGTAGTATTGTTCCTCCGAGCTTTTTCAGGTGATAAGTTTTGGACTGGGCGACCTCCACCACTTCATATAGGTCTTCCTAATTTGGGGCAAGCTTTTGCTAGCTCTGAGGCTGAGAGATGGCGACTCATCGAAGCACTAAGTCCTCCACTCTAAATATTTTACTTTTGACACTGAAGTTATAGTACCGGACCACCTTTCATCTTTAAGCTGCCATCCGAATTTGGACTTTCTTTCTTTTTTCTTTCAGTAGGTCGAGGTTGACTCTGAGGTCCTATGAGTTGTGCTGCTTGTTGAATGCCACGATCCATGCTGACGGGAGCTTAAATTCAATCGAGATGACTGCCTCCATGCCAAAAGCCAAGGCGAATGTGTTTTTCCAATCGATAGCCTTTGAGTAGTTCGGTATGCCCAGAGGACGTGGTAGAGTTTGTCCACCCAGACCTCCTTTGCTTTGTCGAGCCTTGTCTTGATGCTTTGCAGCAGAGTTCGGTTAGTCACTTCAGCTTTTTCATTTGTCTATGCACAAGCTATCGATGTGAAGTGGTGGGAGATGTTTAGGTTTTCGTAGAACTCGACGAACCTCGTCCTAGTGAATTATCGTCCGTTATTTGTTATGAGGGTTTGGGGCAGACCGAACCGACAAACTATTGACTTTCAAATGAAGTCTTGTACCTTGACCTCGATAATTTTTTCTAGTGGTTCTGCTTCGACCCATTTGGTGAAGTAGTCGATCGCAACCAAGAGGAACTTTCGCAGTCCGGATGCCATCGGGAAAGGGCCGCATATTTTCATTCCCTATTGCACGAATGGCCAAGGTGCGCTTAGTAGAGTAAGCTTAGAGGTCGGCTGTCTTTGTACGTTTGCATTCTTCTGACAGCGATTATATTTCTTGACATACTCCATGGAATCATGGTATAAGGTTGGCCAATAGTACCCTTATCGAAGTAGTTTTTATGACAGAAATCTGGCTCCTACGTGACTTTCATAAATTTTCTCGTGCACTTTTCATAATACAAAGTCGACCTCTGAAGGTCGGAGACATCTCAGCAGCGGTAGTGAATACGACCTCTTATACAACCTACCCTCGTACAAAACGTACCGAGAGGTTTGATTTCTGAGTTTTCGAGCTTCTTTCGGATCACGAGGAATGACTCCCTTCTTGAGGTGGGTAACCAACGGATCAATCCAGCTCGGCTCGAGTTTCATCTGCAAAACGACCTATGATTTCTCTGGGCTTGGGCACTTCAAAGTCTCAAAAAATAATTCTTTGGGCAGTTCGACTGAGGCTGAAGTGGCCAACTTAGAAAGAAGGTCGGCTCTTATATTTTCTATTCGTGAAATCTATCGAATGCCGAAACAGCTGAAGGTTAGAGTCAAGTTTTTTACTTCCTCAAGGTATTTCATCATACTTTCCTTCCGTACTTCATAGTTGCCACAAACTTGGTCGACCACTAATTAGGAATCACTGTAGACTTAAAGTCGATCTACTTTTAATTTTCTTACTATTTTTAATTCGACGATCAACGCTTCATACTCGGCCCCATTATTAATCGTAGAAAATTTGAAGCGTAGCGCGTACTCGACGATGACTTCCTCGGGACTGACTAAGACCAACCCCGTACCTGCTCCAGCAAAGTTGGATGAACCATCCACATATAGAGCCCAAAAGCCTTCAAAAAGATCGGCACTCTTCTCGGGGAGGCTCAGTTGCGATAGTAGAGCGTCGGTCTCGTTCTATTCAAGTTCGGCTTCAGCTGGAATGGTATATTCCACAACAAAATCTATCAATATCTGGGCTTTGATCGATGGCCAGGGTCGATAGTTGATGTCAAATTTTATGAGCTCGATCGTCCATTTGTGATTCTTCCGAAAGCATCCATTCGATGAAGGACTGCTTTTATTGGTTGGTCTGTGAGGACCGTTATGGTATGCCCCTGAAAGTAAGGTCAAAATCTTTTAACAGTAATTAGAAGAGAGTAAGTCAATTTTTTTAGCCTAGAGTACCTAGTCTCTGCATCCCTCAGGATCCGGCTTACATACTAGAATGATCGTTGCATCTTCACTTCTTCCTTGATTAGGACTGCCGTTAGGACCGTCGGAGAGACTGTTAGGTATAAGAATAATTCTTCTCCAAATTCAGATTTTGCCAGCAGGGGGGGTGAGTCGAGGTAGTTTTTAAGCTCTTCAAACATCCGTTGGTACTCCACCGTCCAGCAGAAGTTTTTTGGTTGCCTGAGAACTCGAAAGAAGGGCATGCATCACTCGACCGATCTTGAGACAAAGTGATTTAGGAACGTCACTTTTCCAGTCAGACGCTAAACTTTTTTGATTATTTTTGGAGCAGTCATCTCCTAAATGGCTCAAATTTTTTCAAAATTTGCTTCAATCCCACACCTCGACATCATAAACCCTAGAAACTTTCTAGAGGTCATACGAAAGGCGCACTTGATCGAGTTCAGTTTCATCTTATGCTTTCTGAGTGTGCTAAAAGTCTCTTCAAGGTCGGTGAGATGGTCTATAGAAGCTTGGCTTTTGATGAGCATGTCATCCACGTACATCTTCATGTTGCGGTCGATCTGCTTCTTAAAGATCTTGTTGATCAGGTGCTGGTACATTGCCCCTAAATTTTTTAGTCCAAAGGGCATAATTTTGTAACAATAAAGACCACGATCGGTAATAAAAATAGTTTTCTCCTCATCCTCCGGCGCCATCCATATCTGGTTATAATCGAAGAAGGTGTCCATGAAGGTGAGGAGCTTGTGGCTCGAGGTCGCATCCACTAGTTGATCAATCCTGGATAGAGGGTAGCTATCTTTTGGGCATGTCTTGTTCAGCTTTTTAAAGTCTATACACATCCTCCACTTGTTGTTTACCTTTTTGACGAGGATCACGTTTGAAATTCAGGTCGGATAGTTAACTTTTCGGATGAATCCAGCTTTGAGAAGCTTGCCTACTTCTTCAGTGATTACTTTCTACCTCTTCGGAGAGTGGTTGTGTATCTTTTTTTTTATCGATCGATGTTTTGGATCAACGGTCAGCTGATGTTCGATGACTTTAGCATCAATTTCTGGCATATCCGTTGGGGCCCAAGCGAAGACATCCGCATTTTTCTTGATGAAGGTAACGAGTTGCTCCCGAGTCTCATCTCCCAAGTTGGAGCCAATTTGCACTGCATGCTCTGTGTTCCCATCATTTAAGGGTACAGAGATGAGGTACTCCATTGGCTCGCCTCGCTCCTCGGTGAGGTCATCCCGGACATTCAGCTCATCAATAGGATAAGGGTCGAACTGTTCTTCCTTATGCAGGGCGATTGAGTAGCAGTGCCTTGCTAGAGCTTGATCTCCTCTGACCTCTCCAATCTCCTGACTTATCAAAAACTTCATCTTCAAATAATAAGTTGGTACCACTGTCTGAAGTGCAATTAGATAAGGTCGGTCAAGAATAGCATTGTAAACGGACGGAGTCCTTATGACTAAAAAATCGACCTATGCCTTAGCCAGTTTCGGACGTTGCCCTGTAGTCACGGCCAAAGTTATTATGCCCTCAACTAGTACGGCATCGCCAGTGAAGCCTATCAACGGAGAGTTCATAGGCCCCAAGCGGTTATTGAGTAAGAACATTTTTTAGAAAGCATTATTAAAAAATACGTCGGTCAATCTTTCATTATCTACCAAAATGCAGCGTACATCATAGTCAGCAATGTTTAAAGAGATTACAATCGCATCATTATGGAAGAACTGGACCCCTGAGCGTCTGTCTTAGTAAAGATTATGGGTTCTTCAGTCCTCCATTTCTTCACTGATCCCTCGGATCTGCTGGCCTCTTCTTATCGAAGTTCCTTCGAGATAGTGTTGATGATGTCGAGAGGTGGTCGATCTCCTTGTTGATCCTTCTCCTTTTGTGGCTTAGGCTACGACAATGTCCTCGATCGATCTTTCCATCCTTCAGGACATCGCCGTAGGAATTGGCCTAATCTATCTCACCTGATGAGCTCTTCGATCTCATCCTAGAGTTGGATATACTCCTCAGTGTCATGACCGTGGTCACGATAATAAAGACAGAACTTATTAGGATTGCACTTACTGGGGTGAGAGTGCATCTTTTTTGGTCTCGATAATTGCTCCCTGATTTTTATCAGTACTTAAATTTTTGGAGCATTGAGACGAACGTAGTTGTGAAATCTTCGTTGGAGAGAACCCCGTCATGCCCTTCTGTCAGGGCTTCCCTGCCTCCAAGCCTGAGGAGTTCGGGCTTGCTTGCACTCAGAAGGAGTTCGGAAGCGTGGTCGAGCTTCACTCGGCTTTCCTTTCTCGATGGATATATCCGGCTTTTCGATTCGCCGCTTACCAAAGGCTTCATCGTTCTTAGCCTTGAAGGCCTCTTCAGCTCGAGCGTAACCTTCAGCACGAGCTAGCATATCGGCGAAGTCCCTGGGGTACTTTTTTTTAGGAAGAACAGCAAATTATTCTTCTGAAGGCCACCCTTGAGTGCGGCCATGACGATGGATTGATCTAGATTTTGGACCTTTAATGTAGTAGCATTAAATCGGATGACATAAGCCCGGATGGACTCCCCCTTGTTCTGCTTGATGGTCATCAGAGAATTCAAACCTCGATGCGGACGTCGGCTGCTGACAAAATGAGCTACGAACTGATTGCTCATTTGATAAAAAAAAAGATGGTACCTGGATTAAGCACCAAGTACCAATTCCTAGCAGCTACTTTAAAGGTGGACGAAAAAGTTCGACACAAAATAGCGTCTGGCACACCATGGAGCAACATCATTATCCGAAAGGCCTCCAGATGGTCAATCGGATCGGTGGTCCTATCGTAACTCTTAAACTACGGAAGCTTGAAGTTCGGCAAGATCGGATCCTATATAATTCTCTGCGAAAAAAGAGGGGCAGTGCAAATATCATTACCATATGAGGAGGGAGTATGATGGAGTTCTTCGATTCGTCGGCTCATTTTTAGGAGCCTTTGATCTAGGAGATCTTCACGATCATTGATCTCAAGGATTTTTTGGTGAAAAAGGTGTGAAGCTTCTCCGTGGATCGAGTCATGGTCCGAGCAGGGGCCTTCCATCCTCTGCTTTTTTTTTCAGAGATCAGAGGTCGGATAGCCCAAGTCGGTCGTTTCCAAACTGAACCACGGGGCTTCGGAGAAGTCTGCTCGATCAAACTATTGTCGGGACCTATCGATGTATGGTCTGCATCACCTCCGTGAAATCATGAACCTGTTGGACCAGCAGGTTGAACTGCTCCACATTCATCATGGCTATAAGTAGAGCTTGAGTTATCGGGGCTGAAGTGGGGGGGATAGGTCTGGATGGAATCTGACTGTAGAGGTCGTCGATCGTCGGATTGAAGTTTTTCTGGAAGGTATTTTTTTCGAAAAAGAACTCTAGAGAGAAAGAAGAGAGATCTCTAAAGAGGGAGGAGAGAGATCGCTGCTGAGCACTCCTTTAAGAATAAGAAAATCTCAAGAATAGAGTCCCTTCCTCCCGCGCCAATTTTATTATTGCAGAATTTGATTGATGCCAAATCGAGTTGGAGTCGAGGAAGACGAGGTCGCCATCGATGATCTGCAAAATAAAGTTTTGTCTGGAGTTGGTGGTGGTGGCTCCGGTAGGATCCTCCGACGATCAAGTCAGCTCTTCTGATCAACAAAAATGGAGTGCTCAAATAGGAATTCAACAAAATTTCAGAAAGGAGAAGAGAGCTTAGAGAAAACATATCTAGAGGATTTTTTTTTATAGACGGAGCTTATAGCGAATTGATAGTGACAACTATAGCTGTCTGATAGCGGGCCGCTCGAGGTCTGATGGAGTCTATCACGGAGGAGGGTGCCACCTGTAGTGCTGCCTACAGTAGATTGATGGTGACGACTATTGCCGTCTAGTAGTGGATCGCTGTCGCTTGCAATGGACTGATAGTGACGATCGTAGCCATCCGATATTGAGCCGCTCGAGATCGTATGGAGGGATGAAGAGCTTTGACGTATATCAATTTCAGAGGAGTTCGGACTTCCAAAGAGAATATGGCTAGAGAAGATTATCCGAAAGGAACGCTGGCTGAAGAAATCCAGAAGGAGTTTGACTCCTGTAGAAATTTGACTGAAGGAGTAGCCCAGGGGAAGTTCAGCTCCTATAGAGATGCGGCTAAAAGAAAAATCTGAAAGAAGTTCGGCTTTCATAGAAGTTCGACAGAAAAAGAAGTTCAAAAGGAGTTCGGCTCCTATAGAAATTCGACTGAAGGAGGAATCTGAAAGAAGTTCGACTTCCATAGAAGTTCGACAGAAGGAGGAGCCCGGAAGAAGTTCAACTCTTGTAAAAATCCGACTGAAGAAAAAATTTGAAAGAAGTTTGGCTCCCATAGAAGTCCGATAGAAGGAGGAGCCTGGAAGGAATTTAGCTCCTATAGGAGTTCGATTGAAGGAGGGATCCAGAAGAAGTTCGGCTTTCATAGGAGTCCGACTGAAGGAGGGATCCGGAAAGAGTTTGACTTCCATAGGAGTTCGACTGAAGAAAAAATTCAGAAGAAGTTCGGCTACCGTAGAAGCTCGACTGAAGGAGGGATCCGGAAGAAGTTTGGCTCCTATGAAAATTCGACTGAAGGAGAGATGCGGAAGGAGTTTGGCTCTTGTAGAAATCCAACTAAAGAAGAAATTTGGAATGGGTTTGGCTTCTGCAGAAGTTCGACTGAAGGAGAAGTACAGAGAAAGTTTAGCTCCCATAGGAGTCTGACTGAAGGAGGAGTGCGAAGAAAGTTTGGCTCTCGTAGGAGTCTAATTGAAGGAAAGAAGTTCGGAAGAAGTTCGACTTTCGTAGGAGTTCGACTGAAGGAGAAGTGCGGAGAAAGTTCGGCTTCCGTAAGAGTCTGACAGAAGGAGGAGTGTCGAGGGAGTTCGGCTCCCATAGAAGCCCGACTGAAGGAGGGATCCGAAAGAAGTTCGGCTCCTATGAAAATTCGACTGAAGGAGAGATGCGGAAGAAGTTCGGCTCCTATAGAAATCTAACTAAAAAAAAAATTTGGAAGGGGTTCAATTTCCGTAGGAGTCCGACTGAAAGAGAAGTACGAAGAAAGTTCGGCTCCCATAGGAATCCGACTGAAGGAGAAGTATGGAGGAAGTTCGGCTTCCATAGAAGTCCGATTGAAGGAGAAGTGTGGAGAGAGTTCGGCTCCCATAGGAGTCCGACTAAAGGAGGAGTGCGGAGGAAGTTCAGCTCACGTAAGAGTCCGACTGAAGGAAAGAAGTTTGGAAGGAGTTTGGCTCTCGTAAGAGTCTGACTGAAGAAGAAGTGTGGAGGGAGTTCGGCTCCTATAGAAATTCGACTGAAGGAGAAATTCGAAAGAAGTTCGACTTCCGTAGAAGTCTGACAGAAGGAGAAGCCCGGAAGAAGTTTGGCTCCTATTGAAATCCGACTGAAGGAGAAATTCGAAAGAAGTTCAGCTTCCATAGAAGTCTGACAGAATAAGGAGCCTGGAAGGAGTTCGGCTCTTGTAGGAGTCCAACTGAAGAAGAAATCTGAAAGAAGTTCGGATCCCGTAGGAGTCCGACTGAAGAAGAAATTCGGAAGAAGTTTGGCATCCGTAGAAGTCCGATTGAAGGAGAAGTGCGGAGGGAGTTCAGCTTCCATAGGAGTCCGACTGAAAGAGTGCAGAGAAAGTTTGGTTTCCATAGGAGTCCGACTGAAGGGTAGAAGTTCGAAAGGAGTTCGACTTCCGTAGGAGTTCGACTGAAGGAGAAGTGCAGAGGAAGTTTGGCTCATGTAGAAATTCGACTGAAGGAGAAATCTAAAAGAAGTTTGACTTCTATAGAAGTCTGACAGAGGGGAGGAGCCCGGAAGGAGTTTGACTTCTATAGAAATCTGACTGAAGGAAAAATTCGGAAGGAGTTCGGCTATCGTAGAAGTCCAATAGAAGAGGAGCTCGGAAGGAGTTCGGCTTCCATAGGAGTCCGACTGAAGGAGGGATCCAGAAGAAGTTTGGCTTCCGTAGGAGTTTGACTGAAGAAAAAATTCGAAAGGAGTTCGGCTCCCGTAGAAGTTTGACTGAAGGAGGGATCCAGAAGGAGTTCGGCTCCTATGAAAATCTGATTGAAGGAGAGATATAGAAGAAGTTTGGCTCCTGTAGAAATCCGACTGAAGGAGGATCCGGAAGGGGTTCGACTTCCATAGAAGTTTGACTGAAGGAGAAGTACGGAGGGAGTTTGGCTCCCATAGGAGTCTAACTGAAGGGGAGAAGTTCAGAAGGAGTTTGACTCTCGTAGGAGTTCGACTGAAGGAGAAGTGCGGAGGAAGTTTGGCTCCCATAGAAGTCCGATTGAAGGAGAGAAGTTCGAAAGTAGTTTGGCTCCCGTAGGAGTCTGACTGAAGGGATTCGGAAGGAGTTCGGATAGGATTCGACCGTTGGAGGAGTTCGACTGGGGCTCGATCACTGAGAAGTTCGACTGGAGCTCAATCGCTGAGGAGTTCGGCCACTGAATAAGCTCAGCTGCTGAAGGAGATCGGATGGAGTTTGATCGTTGGAGAGAGAATTTTCGATTGAAGCTCTTCCGTAATTACCAACTGCATCAGGTTGGACTTCGATGGGAGCGAAATTTATTCCCAACAAGATGGTTGCCATCTCTTATATCGACACCTGCTATTTTGATTACCATGACTTCTTCCATTTTTTCTTGGTGGTTGCCATAGTCAAAATTAGTTCTATGTCCCACTTTCCACATCTTAGTCCTCCAGTAACTAGCCTCGCATTCTATCCCAACGTCTTCATCTTGTGTCTGATAAATGACTTAACCATGCGAACAATATAAAATATAATCAATTTTTAGATCAACACTGAGCCTCTCAACTAGGCTATACTCATAATCAATTTATGCTCCTGCCCTCTTCGGAACTCAACTCGAGCCTTGAGCAGTTGCACTGCCTAATTTAGAGTGCAAATAAATCAAGTAGCTTCTGAAATGTCAGAACTTAATTCACATTCGAGCTCTACTCGACATGATTATTATTGTGCTCGAGTCATACCCGAGTAGCTCAAAAAGTCTTTTGATTTGAATTTGAGTAGCAAAATACTTAAACTTGAAGATCAATAAACCTAATAAAATATAGTAATTTTTTAATAATATAATAGCTTATTTATAATATATTATTAAATTATGTTTTTCTAAGTAGATTGCTTCTCATTTTTTATATTTTATTTTAATCATATTTTTTTAATTATGATGAAGGCTCGAATTTGCACCATAATGAAATAAATTCCGACTCATTTCCCTTCTGTTGGGGACAAATCCCGCTCCAGCCAAAGTCAGGTTCGGTGTCCACCCTGATGCGACCGATAGCAACGGAAGAGCTTCGGTGACGCATCTTAGCCGAACTCCTACATCTAGCCAAACTTTCCAATAGCCGAGCTCCTTCATACGCCTAGCGGCCGGACTCCTCAAGCGACCATTCTCTCAGTCGGCCGAGCTCCTTCATACGCCTAGCGGCCGAACTCCTCAAGCGACCATTCTCTCTGTCGGTCGAGCTCCTTCGGACAACCAACGCCCGAACTCCTCTGCAGTCGGCTGTGGGTCGAACTACTTTTGATTGCTCATTCGCCGAGCTTCAATCAGACTCCTGCAAAAGCCGAACTGACTCCGCATCGGTACAGCCAGGTGCCTGCGGGAGCCGAACTCCCCCAAAGCCTCCTTTCGGGCCGAGCTTCTACGAAAGCCGGACTTCTTACAGACTTCTTCAATGGACGAGCTTTTCAATGGCCAAACTCCTTATGATGGATTCCTGCAGGCAATCTCGCTACGGTTACGCAACAATAACGATCGACTTTTATCAGCAATAACGATCGACAATAACGATCGACAATAACGATCGAAATTAATCAGGACAGTTATGACGCCCATTAACCAAGGCGGTTACAACAAGCTCCCTCAATAAAAGGACCCTCCGAATACACCTACGTCAGGTTCTGAAAATCCTTTTCTTCTCCTCTATACTCTATCGAGCACTCCATTCCTGTTGACAGGAACTAACTTGAGCCTTGGAGGGTCTTACCGGAGCCACCCCCCACTGGTTCCGAGCGAGACTTTGTTTTGCAGGTCCCCTGCGGCAGCCTCTTCGGCCTCAACTCCGACGACGATAAGTTTCTGCGTCAATAGATTGACGCTAGAGGAAGGGCCTTACCGGCAAAGATTCCCTTCTTAAAGAAAGTCGGTGTTCCTTTGTTCTTAAAGGAGTGCTCGAGAGATCTTTCTTCTTTTTAATTCAGACCCCCTTCCAAAGAAAAAAGATGCCCCCCAGGAGAGCCTCCACTCGAAGATCGACGGCCTTCGCAGTCCGATCTCGTTCGAGTCCATCCGCTCCAGCTCCAGCCCCGATGACTCAGGCTCATTCCGCAGCGCGATGATCGAGGGCCTCCACGGCCCGATCCCGTCCGGGTCCGTCCGCTACCGCTCAAGTCCCAGCAATCCAGGCCGCGGTAGACGCTGAACAGTTCAACCTGCTCGTCCAGCAGATTCGTGGCCTCACTGAGGCAGTTCAAGCAGTGCAAGCCATGCACCAGCAAGCCACCGTACCAGTCCAACCGATGTCGGATCCTCCAGAGCCGCGTTGTCCAGTCCAGAGGAGGGGCTAGATACATCGGCGATTCGTCACCCTGAAGATCGATAAAGGGCGCTGTCATAATGAGAAACGATAAGATCAACCGCCTCACGACGTCGTTACCCCAGGTTCCAGCGCCAAAGCCAGGAGAAGCATACTCCAAAGTAAGGAGGCCAGCATGAGAAAGGAAAGATCATCCGCATGAAGAAGGGCGAAGGAACAACGCTGCCACGACCCTGAGTCACAAAGAATTCGAGAATACATTACCAGTGGCTTCCTTTTAATAAAGTTATTCCCTTTCAACGATGTGTTGTTTTTAGGCGCCAAAACTATGTAATGACAGGAAAAAAAGCAGTCAACAGTCGCCGTATTAGGAACAGGAGGAAGACCTCGTCCTAATACGAGCAGGGTAAAGACCATCAACCTCTTGAGAAGTTCGGTCAGAGATAAGATCTCTCCCGAAAAATAAGTTCGGCCAGAGATAAGATCTCTCCCAAAAATAATCGGCCAGAGATAAGATCTCCCGAGAGTAAGTTCGGCCAGAGATAAGATCTCTCCGAGAGCAAATTCGGCCAGAGATAAGATCTCTCCCGAGAGTAAGTTCGGCCAGAGATAAGATCTCTCCCGAAAAAAACCTCCCAGAGATAAGATCTCTTCGGCCAGAGATAAGATCTCTCCCGAAAAGCAAATTCGGCCAGAGATAAGATCTCTAACCTCGGTCAGAGATAAGATCTCTCTCGAGAGCAAGTTCTTCGGCCAGAGATAAGATCTCTCCCGACGAGCAAATTCGGCTAGAGATAAGATCTCTCCCGAAAAATAACCTCGGCCAGAGATAAGATCTCTCCCGAGAGCAAGTTCGGCCAGAGATAAGATCTCTCCCGAAAAGCAAGTCCGGCCATCTCTCCCGAGAAGCGACTTCGGCCAAAGGAGATAAGATCTCCCCTGAGCGACCCTGCCAACCTCGATCAAGCTTCGACCCGGACCAGCACGGAGCCCGGAGCCCAGAAGAAGACTTCGACAGTCGCCTTTTCTGCACTCCCTTCCTTCGAGTTTCGAACTCGGGAGTGGGGGGGCTAGTGTTGGGGATAAATCCCGCTCCTGCCAAAGTCAGGTTCGGTGTCCAGCCTGATGCGACCGATAGCAACGGAAGAGCTTCGGCGACGCGTCTTAGCCGAACTCCTACATCTAGCCGAACTCTCCAGTAGCCGAGCTCCTTCATACGCCTAGCGGCCGGACTCCTCAAGCGACCATTCTCTCAGTCGGCCGAGCTCCTTCATACGCCTAGCGGTCGGACTCCTCAAGCGACCATTCTCTCAGTCGGCCGAGCTCCTTCGGACAACCAACGCCCGAACTCCTCTGCAGTCGGCTGTGGGCCGAACTACTTTTGATTGCTCATTCGCCGAGCTTCAATCAGACTCCTGCAAAAGCCGAACTGACTCCGCATCGGTACAGCCAGGTGCCTGCGGGAGCCGAACTCCCCCAAAGCCTCCTTTCGGGCCGAGCTTCTACGGAAGCCGGACTTCTTACAGACTTCTTCAATGGACGAGCTTCTCAATGGCCGAACTCCTTATGATGGATTTCTGCAGGCAATCTCGCTATGGTTACACAACAATAACGATCGACTTTTATCAGCAATAACGATCGGCAATAACGATCGACAATAACGACCGGCATTAATTAGGACAGTTATGACTCCCATTAACCAAGGCGGTTACAACAAGCTCTCTCAATAAAAGGACCCTCCGAATACACCTACGCCAGGTTCTGAAAAGCCTTTTCTTCTCCTCTATACTCTATCGAACACTCCATTCCTGTTGACAGGAACTAACTTGAGCGTCGGAGGGTCTTGTCGGAGCCACCCTCCACCGGTTCCGAGCGAGACTTTATTTTGTAGATCCTCGGTGGGAGTCTCTTTGGCCTTAACTCCGACGATGATAAGTTTTTGCGTCAACACCTTTCATGCTTTTTTGGGAAAAAAATTTGGACATCTAAATTCAGTGTTGGCTGGCTTTTCTCTCGTACCAGCCTCAATGTTGTATCACAAATTCAGCGGGAAGTAAATAACCAAAAATGAAAAGCCAGCCGGTAACTGTGTCCGGGGCGCATCTTTCCCACGGAAGAAGGATGCGCCTTCCTTCGAGCAAATCCACCGCTGGATCATCCACTGTCCGCGTTGAGATCTGTGCAGCCCAATAAGTGACGTGTTGAAGAGCTTTGAGAGGTGTGCCGTGGGTGATCCAACGGCGGATTCGCGCGAAGGAAGGCGAACCCTTCTTTCGAGACAACGATACATCTCCTAGCCGCCGTAACTAACCGCGCCGGAGCGGGTTCGGGCTCAAATAGAAGAGAAGTGCTTCGCAGCGCGAGGAGAATGGTCCTCTGCGACGTGTCACCGGAAGATTAGATCTCCACTCGTGGATTTGAACCAATTCTCTCATGCCACATCGCATGGATCAATTTGGTCTACAGGTCGAGCACCGTAGCAACAGCTCCAAGCCACGCCACCAGCTGAAGTGCATAAGAGCCATTTGACCTTGTAAAACCCCGATTAAAGCGACGTCACCCAACGACCGATCAACCCATCGCAATCGTGTGACGACGACGACGGCGACGACGCTGCTTCTCCTCGACCATCGTCTTCCCTCAATTCCCAGCAGCAAAGAAGTCTTCTTCCTCTCGAGTTCTACCTCCTCTCCCCTCCCAAAAACTACTCGAAATACTTTCTTTTCCCTCGCATTCTTTTCTCACCAAGAGTACTTAACACTTTTCTTTTGGCCCTCGTAGATAAGAAGATCATCATCAACCACGCCAAGAAGGAGAAGAAACAGAACGGGAAGGAGAACTTTAGAGGTCCCATTCAAGCAATATAGTTTCTTGAATTCTTTATATTCTTTTAGCCACCTTATCCTCAACGTATCGTTTTCTTTTTCTTTTTCATTTGCAGGAAAAAAAAAAATAGAGCGAGGAAAGAAGAACAAAAGACCATCACCGTCTCGGCTGCGCGACTTCCAATGAAGCCGGTTCCGCAGCGCAGCGACGTCGAAGAGACCGACCCTCCCGACCGCTACGAGGACATAGCCAACGGGGTGGCCGTGGTGATGGTGGCGGTGATGGCCGTGCACGGACTGGCCTCGTTGATGAGCGGCGCATCGAGGAGCTATTTCGGTTTGTACGACGTCCCCATCCCCGAGCGCTTGATCACCGACTACCCAATCCTCGCGATCGGCATCCCGTGCGCGGTGCTCGCGGTGGCTCTATGCATCAAGAAACGAAGAGCCGCTTCAAGAACCGGAGTTAATGGTGACTGCGAAGATGGAGGCACAGCCGAGGTTCTTGATGACTTCGTGGAAGCAAGTCACGATCGTGCATTGGTCGGCAGTGATGGTGCTGGCGAGCACGGGGTAGTCCGGGGCGCACCGGTGGTGACCATTCCTAGCTCCTCCTCCTCCTCGAGGTCGGGTGGTGTTTCGGCAGGCAGCGGATTGGTGACTGCGGCGGATGTGGAGCTGGGGGGAGCGAGCCACCACCGGAGGGGTGAGAGGAGGAGAGGTGTCGACATGTCTCGAGAGGCGATCAGGGATGGGAAAGGAAAGAATGCTTGATGAAGATCGATGGTGTCAAAAGGTGAAGATATTATATGGATGTTCAGTTGGTCTGATGATTTGTGTTGTGGTTAATTCTTGGTTGAAGTTGTTTTGGCCTGGCTTTAATTTGTTTGTTAGGGACGCATGGAGCTCTACTTCAACCAAGAACCACAACACAGATCATCAGACTACCGTCAATCAGCAATTGGAAACCTCAGGTATCAGGGCTGGTGAATTCGTGATTTGTTTAGCCTGTGGATGACCTGGACAGTGGGAATTATGTGTGCTGCAGGAAGTTTATTGGATGGTCTTGATATCTGGTGCTCCATTTCTAAATGCAAAACTTTACTTAGTTCGAGAAATGGCTAAACTTTTGTTGTTTATTGCTTAGTTGGTTATGTATCAGCTGAATGACTCTGCCAGGAATTTTTTTGGTCCCCAGAAAAATAAAGCCAAAATATCATCGAAGGCATTACTATAAAGCTTGTCCTTCTAAATTTATCATTAAGCTTTATTAGTTGAAGGAGTTGAGACCTATCTGATGCTCAAACGCTTTACCGTTCTCGACGTTAAGTTCGATTCTTCATCTCTGATATCACATTATTATAACCATCAGAAACCTTCGGTTTGAGAAAAAGCTGTAGAAAGATTGATCAGATCATAAACCAGTTTTTATCACCACATTGCAAATAAATTACGGAAGAAGCAGCCGGGATTCTTAACGTGGTGGCTGCTGGTTTGTGACCTACGTACAACCATGCGACCTCCTATAATAAATTTCACCTAACATTTTTTTTAATGAAAAAAAAGAATCGCAAGGTGATCCGATCCAGATTGATCTATAGAGAGAGATATTTTTTTAAAAAAATCACAAGCTGTATATCTTCTAAAGATTAACACCATAACACCACAAACTAAGTAACAAATGTCAACAATCAAGTCTCTGATTTCCATCAAAAATGAAAAAGTCTCTAATCTTAATGCAGGAACCCATCAACCCAATATTTGATTGGATGTCCACGGACACGTGTTTCTACCAAAAAGACAGAAAAAAAAAAAACTCAAAAAAAAAAAAAAAGGACCCACAAAAGAATTCATCACAAGAGACTTGCATGATCAAAGGAGATGCCATCATTCACCATCTTTCCAACTTCCTGCTTGATCGCCCTCCTATTCCTCATTTATCTCCCTCCCCTTCTCCCTCTTCTCCGTTTTTCTCCTTGTCCTTCTCCTCGTCCTTTATCCCCTTCTTCATCTTTGACACCTCTTTGTTTCTTTTCTCCTCCTCCTCCATCGATCTCTTCTTGTTATACCTCATCCCGGTGGATCAAATGAAGTATGGAATCCTTTGGACCAACCCAGGTGACAAATTCAGCCACTAGGAGATGGCCCAAAATAGTAGCACGGACGTTGAAGCATGAACTCAAAAAAAAAAAAGAAGAGAGGGAATTGGGCTAGCACATGCCTTGCACGTGCTGGAATTAGCATGGAAAAAGAAATTCGTGGAAGTTCTTCCTTCAATACGAGTTCTAATCCATCAAAAAATTGGAGTTAAAAACAAACCCAAATCCCTTCCCTTTGAGATCTATTTAAAGGCCAAATCTCTTATTTTTTCCTCTTCAGAAAATTACCAAAGATTGCTGGCCCTTTTCCTCTTTTTTTCTTGGATTACCGATGGCTTGATTTGGTTTTTGGCCGCTAGAAATCAGAACAAATTCCATCAAAGATCAAGTAAATCCCTTCCACATCTCCTTCTTAATCAACCATAAGTCCTGAGCATGAATTTTGTTAAATTTTGTGCCGAAAATCTCTTAAAAATTTATGGTTTCTAGATTCTCTTGCTTTTGCTGATTTATTTTTTTTGATTTTTCCACCACCAGTTGTTGCCGTTGGTCGTCAGAATTTGGTTGTCAGCCATCGCTATGGCTTGCTCGCCCAACCACGAGCGTTGCCGGTAAGGAAGAAAGCTTCTGGTTTTAGAAACAAGGGGAAGAATAGATTTTCTGTTTCATTTAGAAAGGAGGAAGAAGAATAGGACTCACGGGTCCGCTGTTCTATGGAGGAAAAAAAAAAAAAAAAAAATTCTTTTCGCTCTATTTTCTTTAATCATGAATCTCCACAGTTTTTTCTTTAGAATCTCACTTTCTCTTTCTAAAAAAATTTTTCTTTCTATTTTCTTTCTCCTATTTTTTCTCTCCCTATTTGAATTCTTGGATCTTAGAAAAAAGAATAAAAAATAGAGCAAGAAAGAAAAAAAAAGAAAAGAAAGAAAAAAAAAATTTCTCTCCATCTCCCAACTTTGAATTTGAATCCCACATTTCTCTATTTACTTTCTCTCTCTAAAAATTTTCTCTCTAGACTGTTTATGATTTTTTATAATTTCTCTCTCCTAGAGTTTTCTAGATCTTTGAAAAGATTAATAATAAATTTGAATAATCCTAGGAAAGGGATCCTGATCCATGATTATTGGACATCGTACCAACATCCATCTTGATTAGATCGAATACTAATAGCTTTTATCATCCATAATTTTACTAAATTATCCATATGGTAATTCCATCATGATTTGATTAAATTATCTTAATTTGATCAATCGAATGGTCGGACAATATCACCTAATTAGTCTTGTTCCATTTTATTGTTTCTTTCTTCTCTGATTTTATCTCGCCACTTGATTTATGAACTCTATAAAGAATTTTCAGTCTTGTTACTTTGAATCTAATTTAATCCAAATAGCCAAATTTTGAACCACTTTATCAATCGGATAGCATATTTACATCATTTATGTCTTTATCGAGCTACATAAGATCCAATCTTTATTGATCTCTATGAAATCCTACCAACTTTAATAATCTTGATTAATTAAAAATATTTCATCGAGCTGACCTCTAATTATCGAATGGTGTACCGATCTTCATCTTCATATTTGTTGGACACTACCGATTTAATCATTTTTTTATTTTTATTGATTAATTTATATCCTAATTAAATCTTGATTGGATGAAATTAGACCACTAGACCAATATCGATTGTTGGATGTGGTTATCTATCTATCCTATTTTTCTTAAGTACTATTTGTACTCTTTCTAATTATTAAAATTGATCTTTATAGGATTGTAGATGTCCAATAATAGAATATCATGATATGATTTGTGAATCAAAAATTTTGAAAAGAAATTACTAGAATTATGTAGATTTATTGGAATGTGTATGAGATAAATAATGTTTCATCCTTTTCTAAATTTATCAACAAATTATAAAATTTTTTTTTGACATGATTTATGAAATGATGTATTAATTTGATGAATAATATTTTATTATAAAAATTATTTTATTTTGAAATATAATGATGAAGTATGATTGAGAGAATTGACCTTATTATGAATTATACTCAATTGATATCGATACCACATAATTATAAGAAAACTTATTGAATTGGAATAAGAAATATGAATTATGAAAAAGGATTGTGATTTAAAATGATTTGAACTCTTAGTCCGACTATGTGAAGGATCCGCTAACACTACTACAATAAAGGGTTACGACAGCGGTTCGTAACTGCTGTCGTAGCCAAAAAATCACTGCCATAATCTATGGCAGTGATTTTCTAAGCACTGCTACTACGACCGTAGCTCTATGAAAGCAGTTGTTGCAGCGATTGTTAGAATTGCTGTCATAAATAGCCTATTGCAATAGTTTATAAATTGCTGCAATAGATCGACCTATAGCAACGATTATGTAACCACTGTCATAGGTTATCTATAGCAGTGGTTACATAACCGCTGCCATAGATAATCTATAGCAGCAATTTTTTAACCACTGCCATTGATCTAATTCAGTGGTTGGCATCAGGAACCTATGGCAGCGGTTGGTACAAATATGACAGCGATTATAAAATTGCTGTCATAGATCTTGAATAATTAAAAAAATAAAATTTTTATTTTTTTATTTATTTTATCTGATAAATATAGATATATAACACAAGAAAATATAATAAACATAAAAATTATTCTAAAATGCTAAAATTTTATTACCGAATAAAATTTATTATAATATTTTTTAAAAAAATAAAATACATCAAAAGTCTCCTAAATCTACATCGTCGTCGTTGTCACCGGGAGTCGGAGCAAGAGTCAGAGCTGGAGCTGGAGTCAGAGCTAGAGCTGAAATACGAGCTAATATATTCTTAAAGCCCATGACTCCAAAACGCACACTGAGCATCGACATCATGTCTCTCACTATGTCCTCCAGATGAGATGTGCGCTCCTCAACCCGATCTGCCTGCATCGCAGCATGATCTGCCTATGCCAATGCCTCCTCAAGCTCCTTCCGATTGATAACATCGAAAGTTTGTGAGAAGACGCTCACCTCGGATCAGTAGCTCATCAGCGTGTGTCTGGGCCTGCATCGGATCCTCCTAGAGTGCTCAGGTCCCAAGATCCGAGATAGATGGTCATGGAGCCTAGAGGTATCCGGGCCCTCACTCACGAGTGCATATAACTGATCCTGTAATTATAAATTAAAATAAAATTTTATAAGAAATACTATAATATTAATCATATATACTAATATATTTAACACTTACAAAAATACGTTCGATCGCGACATTCATCGGCCTACCTGTCTTATCCGTGCAGCTGTATCGAAAGATCTCGCTACAGTTGGGCATCACTCCATCTCTCATCAGCTATAACAAAGAATAAATTTATCAGAAAGATGATAAAAAATAAAAATTTAATTTATCTAGTAAGATTTAGAATTAATTACCTCTCTATGCATACGACTGGCCATTGACTCATGGCCTAGAGTATGCGTATACTTCTGAACTGCATGGTTCTTCCGGTTCTGACGAGAGATAGCCTAACAAGTATTCAAATAAATAATAAATATTTAAAAAATATTTAAATAAAATTTTAAGCGTATTAAAAAATTCAAAAGTTATGAATTTTACCTCGAACTTCTGGCTCCTTCAGTGTTTAACCATCCTCTCCCACTGACTCGAAGGACAGTCCTGTATCCAAGGAACAAGCTCCTCTGGAGTGTCTTGTCAGTGCTTGAGCCATCCTCTATGGAGCTTGACCTTGTAAGCCCCATATAATTTTTTGATCTTCTTTAGTCGGGCATCTCGAGCTTTTTCGTGATTAAAAACGTCGTACCTCCTCTACACAAATTTATCAAAAATCAGTTACAAAATTATTCTACTCAAACATATATAGTATAAACATATAAAATATATAAATATAACTAAGATGCGCGTACTTATTAATATCTCCTCTCATATCCGATCCCTGATGGCAGCATCCATCAAACATCAGTCTCTAGGCTCTATGGAAATGATGTCCGACTGTCTCACAAGTACTTCAAAACAAAAATGCATCTCCTATGCGGTCTCCCCTACTGGCGTCTCCTCCGCATCAAACTGCACAATCATCGAATGCTGGCGATTCCACACGTGTGTCATACGTATGCGATCATGAAATATCCAACTGAATGATGCACTTGCAATGCAAATACGTTATTTAAATATATATGTGTATAAATACTATATAAAAAATAAAGTTGTGCTAATATAATAAAAATGTACACTCAAATATCTGCGATGGTAGAGACTCAGCCATCGATGGACTAGATGCCATCGGTGGAGTAGATGCCGACGGTGAAGGTCCTTGAGCAGTCGATGTCGAGGTGGATGGAGTTTACTCCGATTGCTCCTCGAATGCAGAACTATGCGTAACCCACTGAGAGACAGGGGTGAAAGCTAGATGGTGTTTTGGTGCCATCATGATTTGCAACGTTAATGAACATTAATCGATATAACATCATGATATATCAAATTTTATTCACTCGAAAGTCGAGTCAGCTCCATGCTTGAGACATCCGGCTAGGGTCATCCCCTAGCCGGCTCGATCAAAACCCAAGCCAGCTCGACTGTGTGCCATCCCCTCGATCACTCCCTCTCTCTCTCTCGATCTCTCTCACTGACGATGGCGGCGAGGCCGAACCTCTTTCTTCCAGCTTTTCCATCTCTCGATCTTTCTCTCTCCCTCTCACGATCTCTCTCGCGATGAGGCTGGACCCCATTCCTCCCTTTCTCACTCTCTCGTTCTCCCTCGCCGGCAAGGCCGGACCCCATCCCTTCCAGTGATGCCGGCGAGGTCGGACCCCCTCCTTCTCTCGCTCTTTCGATCTCCCACTCTCTTTCTTGATCTTTCTCATCGACGAGGTCGGACCCCCTCTCTCCCAATGATGGCGGTGAGGATGGATCCCCTCCCTCCTAATGATGGCAGTGAGGTCGGATCCCTCCCTTCCTTTCTTAAGTATAGATCCATCAGATATTCGAATTTGGATTCGATATCAATAATTAAAATTGGGTCTAGATCTGAATATTCAAATTTTGATCTGAATCCAATCCATTAACAGATCTAGTTTACAGCCGTCGACATGGCATGGTCCAAGGCTATCACCACAGCATGGCGCAAAAACTATGACACACAGATAATTATAATATTTATAGTAAATATTTATAATATTTATTATAAATATTTTATAAATTATTATAAATATACATGATTAATAAATAATACTATAAAATTTTTAAAAAAATTATACCTGCGGCTATAGAGAGCGGGTTGCACCGAAAGCTCCAAGGGTCACTGGCGACAATGCTAGAGGAGGACGATGATACTAAAGGTAACTTATGAAATAAAAATAAGATAGTGAGATAGAGAAGAGAGAAAAAAAGAAAAAAGAAAGAGAGAGCAGGGACGACCGGGGATGCGGCTAGGGAGAGGGGGTACAGTGAAAAGGAGGATTCGCACTCGATCAGAGGAGGATCAAAATGGTGGTGGTGATGGAGGGTGGGATTTTATGGGGGCCGAAGGAGGGTCGGATGGGGGTTCACCGAAGAAGGGGTTCGCTGGGGATCGAGGAAGGGTCGATTGGAGGGGTGGGGGGTTTGCGGGGGGCCGAGCGAGGGTGCAGGAAGGTTCGCTGGAGGGGGATTTTACGGAGGGCCAACGGAGGGTCGAATGGAGGGTGGTGGGGCCGGATGGGGGGTGGCGGGTAGGGCGGTCGAGGATGGGGGGACCAAGTGGGAGGTGGCGGGGAGGGGTGGCTAGGGATTGGAGGGCCAAAGAGGGAGGGAGAAGGAGGGGCGGTGCCGGCAGAGAGGGAAGGAGGGTAGATGCCGATCGGTGGGGAGGAGGGGCGATGCCGACTGAGGGGAGGAGGGGCGACGCCGACTGAGGGGAGGAGGGGCGACGCCGACTGAGGGAAGGAGGGGCGACGTCGGCTAAGGGGAGGAGCCTCACTGACGACGAAGAGGAGGAGAAGAGAGAGAGATCGAGCGCGCATGAAAAGAAAGAAAAAATTTAAAAATTTTTAACCTAATCTACGGCAGCAGTTATCGAACCGCTGCCATAGATCTACAATAGTGGTTATCTAAAATCGCTGCCATAGATCTATAGCAGCGATTTTTGATAACCACTGCCATAGATAGAAAATAATTTTTTTAAAAAAATATTATATAATTTTATAATTTAATGTCTATCTTTATCGTTCATTATCTAAATAATTATCATTAGAATGTCATCGCAAAAGATCGCTTCGATCTGATGGCCCTAGCTTCATCGATAAAAAAAATTTGATTTCAACAATCACGAACGATGATGCGATGATCTAATAGATGAAGATCTTCGATGGATTCAAAAATCTACAACGATGATCTCGATGATATTTGTAGTATACTATTAAATTTTTACTTCAATCGGATATCGTTATTATGGTCAATTTAGTATGGAATGATTTCGACCGTTAAATTAGAAATAAGTGATCAAAGGATTAAATGGAATCCAATTATGAGATAAATTTTTAATTAAATAATTTTTATTATATTTTAAAATATATTATATGGTGATGATAGTAAAATTTAAATCATTTTTGTATAAACTATTCATGTTAAGCAGTTATTGCAAAAGTACGAGCATAACAACCAGTGAAGTTTCAGAATGATTATCAGAAGATATATAGTTTTAGATCATTCTTTATCTCACGAGTTGAATTTTATAATCACCACCATAAAAAATGATTAAAGTAGTAGCCAGGAGCATTTATAAAAAAAATAATCTTATAATCGGATACCGTTTGATCCTTTGATCAATCGTTTATCATTTAATGGTCAAAACTAATTTATACTAAATTGACCAAGATAATGATATCCAATTGAAGTATAACTTTGATAGTATGCTACAAACATTATTGAAATTATCATTGTAGATTTTTGGATCCATTGAAGGTCTCCATCTATCAAATCATCGCATCGTCGTTCGTAATCGTCGAAATTAAATTTTTTTGATCGATGAAGCTAGAGCCATCAGATCGAGGCGATCTTTTGTGATAATACTCTAATGATAATTATTTAAATAATAAATGATGAAAATGAATATTAAATTTTAAAATTATATAATATTTAAAATATATATATATATGACAGCAGTTACAATTAACTATTGCTATAAATCAGATTATAGTAATGATTACTATTAACCGCTACTATAGATCCGACTTATGGTAGTGGTTATAATTAATCACTGATATAGGTCGACCTATGGCAGCGATCTTTTATAACCACTGCTATAGGTCCGACCTACATCAGCGATTTTCTATAACCATTGCTATATGTCGAACCTATAGTAGTGGTTTTAAAAATCGCTGCCATAGGTCCGACCTATGGCAGCGGTTAATGAAAATCGCTGTCGTAGGATCTATGGTAATGGTTTCGAAAATCGCTACCATAGTAAGCACTGCCATAGGCCATTTTTGTGGTAGTGTTCATCTATACATGATAATAATATTAGCATAAAGAGGAACATTATTAAAGATAACTCTTCAAGTTTATGGCATAAAAAGAATAGCTCATATCTCTTTAGATAGAATAAAGAGATTGGTAAATGATGGTATTTTAAAAGATGTTAATTTTACTGACTTTGGTACTTGTTTGGATTGCATAAAGGAAAAGCAAACTAATAAGTCCTCTAAAAGTGCCAAAAGGAGTTCTAATATTTTGAAAATCATACACACTGATATTTGTGGGCTATTTTCTACTCTTTATTTAATGGACAAAGATATTTTATCTCATTTATTGATGACTATACTAGATATATGTATCTCTACCTTCTGTTTGAAAAAGGTGAGGTAATAGATGCCTTTAAGATTTATAAAGCAGAAGTAGAGAAAAAGATGGATGGACAAGAAAATAAAGATCATAAGATCTGATAGAGATGGAAAGTACTTTGGAAGGTATACTAAAAGGGGTCAGTTGATAAGTCCATTTGGTAAGTTCTTTAAAAAAGAGGGTATTATTGCCTAATATACAATGCTTGGAATACCACAATAAAATTATGTAACAAAAAGAAAAAATCATACACTGATAGATATGGTAAGGATCTGATAGCATGATTAGTAGTTGTAATCTTCTTTTATCTCTTTGGAGTGAAGCACTAAAAACCGCTGTATATGTCTTAAATAGAATTCTATCAAAGACTGTACCTAAAACTTCTTTTGAGTTATGGAAAGAATGAAAATCAAGTTTAAGTCATTTACACATATGAGGATGTCTAGTTGAGGTGTAGATTTATAATCCATATTTAAAAAAATTAGACTCCAGAACTATTAGTGGCAATTTTATTGGCTATGCAGTAAATTCCAAAGGATATATGTTTTATTGCCTTAACCATGAACCCAAAATTGTTAAGACTGAAAATGCTAAATTTCTTGAGGATTATGAACTTAGTGAGAGTGATTTTTCTCATAAGAATAAATTTAAGAAAATAAGAGATCAAATTGATTAACCCATAAAAGATAAAGAATTGATTGTTATTCAAGGTAATCCACAAAATCATGGATAATTAATTCAAGAACAACCACTCCATGAAGAGCAAGTTCATGATGAACCTACAATTGAAATTACTCAAAATATAGATGAAGCAGTAGGATTAAGAAGATCCTCAAGAGAAAGAAGACCTGTAATTCCTAGTGATTACATTGTCTACCTATAGGAATCTGATTTTGATGTCGAACCTAATAATGACCCTAAATCATTTTCACAAGTCATAAGTAGAAATAATTTCATATACTGGTATGATGCCATGAAGAATGAGATGAAATCTATAGATAAAAATCAAGTCTGGAATCTCATTGAGCTATCTAAGGGTGCTTCAGTCATTGGCTGTAAACAGGTTCATAAGACCAAAAGAGAGTCCTCAAGTAAAATTGAACGATATAAGGCTAGACATATAGGTAAGGATTTCACTCAAAAAGAAGACATTGACTATCATGAAACCTTCTCATCAGTTTTAAAAAAGATTCATTAAAAATAATTATGGCCTTAGTAGCTCATTTTGATTTGGAGCTACATCAAATAAACGTGAAAACGATATTTTTGAATGAAAATCTAAAAGAGACGATGTATATGACTCAGCCTAAAGGTTTCTATAAAGATAAAGATAGTCATCTTGTATGCAAATTAAAGAAGTCCATATACAGACTTAAACAGACCTCCCGCCAATGGTATATAAAATTCCATGATGTTATTAGTTCTTTTGGCTTTACAGAAAATATTTTGGATCAATGCATATATCTTAGGGTTAGTAGGAGTAAATACATATATCTGGTTCTATATGTAGATGATATATTACTTCCAAGTAGTAATTTGGGTTAGCTAAAAAAGATAACTATTTCTTTCTTAAAACTTTGAGATGAAAGATATGGGTGAAGCCTCTTATGTCATTGGCATAGAAATTTATAGAGATAGATGATAAAGAATTTTAGGTTTATCTCAAAAGGCCTACATCGAAAAAGTTTTAGAAATGTTTAAAATGATAGATTGTGCTCCTACAGTTGCACCCATTATGAAAGGTGACAAATTTAGTCAGAATCAATGCCCATAAAGTGAATTAGAAAAAGAATAAATAAGGAATATTCCATATACATCTGCAGTGGAAAGCTTGATGTATGCACAAATCTGTACAAGACTCGATATAGTATATGCAGTAGGTATTTTGGATAGATACCAAAGCAATCCTGACCTTAATCATTAGAAAGCTACAAAGAAGGTTATGCGATATCTACAAGGAACCGAGTATTATATGCTTACTTATAGACATGCTAATTACTTAGAAGTGATTGGTTATTCGGATAGATTTTGGTGGATGTGTGGATACAAGAAAGTTTACTTTATGATATATTTTTTTCTTGCTGGAGGTGCTATATCTTAGAAAAGTAATAAGCAATCAATAGTTTCTTCATCCACTATGGAGGCAGAGTTTATTGCATGCTATGAAGCTACTTCATAGGCTATATGGATGGATAAGAAATCTTATTTCTAATTTGAGAGTTGTTGATTCTGTTGCAAGACCAATAAAGATTTATTGTGACAACTCCATCGTAGTTTTCTTTTCTAAGAATGATAAAAGTGAAAGTCGCAGCAAGCACATCGATATAAAGTATCTTGCTGTTAAAGATTGTGTCATGAAGCGTGAAGTGGATATTCAATTTATTAGTACTGAATTAATGATTGTAGATCCCATGACTAAAGGATTATCGACCAAACTATTTAAAGATCATGTGGATCATATGGAAATCATTAGTTTAATTTCCTTTTGATTTGGTTCTTGCAAAACATTTATTCTTAGGAATAAAGGACATGTTTTTTTGTTTCGTGTATATAAAGTTCATGCCATAAAGTTGGACTCTGAATAGCTTGCATAAAGTTATTCATAAAGAAAAGTATAAAGTACTTAAATAAAAGGTTTCATGCATTATGATATATGGAAGAAAATATTTATCTTTAGGATATGACCGCCATGATTCATGTATTGAAATTTTTTATTTAAGCGAGAGTTTTTGACTTGAGATAGTTTATGACCATACTACAGTTTTGTTTATCACTTATCTGGTATCTTAATTATGACATGTGGGCCAAGTGGAAGAATATTATACTCGTCTCAAATATTTGGGACTTGATGTGGCCCACTTGTAACCTAATTAATTAAAGATAATTTAAGATAATTAAGATGATATTAAAAGAAAGACTTAGGTCAAAATAATGACTCCACTATAGTTATGCTTCTTTGATGGAAAGAAGAGTTTATGTCAATTTAAAAGAGTCCCTAATCTGACCTATAAATATAGCCTATGATTCTCCATCAAGTATAAGCATCAAGACCCTCTTGCATAGACTAAAGATTTTTTTACAGTGATTTTTTGCAGGTTTCGAGGAGAACCATCTACAAATCCATCTTTCTTCGTCCTTGATTGAATCTGAGCTTGATCAACAATGACTAGAGGTCTGTTTATTTCCACATCTAGATCTGAATTTTTTACATAACAGCTAGCACGAACTTAATTTGGTGGTGCCTCAACATGAAGAGACAAAAGATATGTATGTGATCAAACAGCTCAAGAACCAGTTTCTTTTGAATGCGATGAAAAGGAGACTGGAAAATCAGCCACCTATCTTTTATTGATAGGAAGAAAAGTAGAAAGAAAGATAAAATTTGTAAGAGCTCAAGAGCCAGTTTCATGCAACAATGTCAGATCACAATGTAAGTTCTTAACGGGCACAAATGATTCAAGAACCGGCAGCATGAGAACTTTAGCAAAGAACCAAACAATCTCTATAAGCTGAAGGTAGAACTAGAGCTCCATGCATTCGTAACAAAGAAATCCCAGGCGAAAAGAACTTTCAACCAAGAACCAGAACACAAATCATCAGACCATCCAAACACCTATTATCTTCACCTTGTGACACCTTCGATCTTCGTCAAGCATTCTTTCCTTTCCCATCCCTGATCGCCTCTCCAGACATGTCAGCACCTCCCCTCCTCTCACCCCTCCGGTGGTGGCTTGCTCCCCCGAGCTCCACATCCGCCCCGGTCACCACTCCGCTGCCCGACCACGAGGAGGACGAGGAGCTGGGAATAGTCACCACCGGTGGCCGGACTATCACGTGCTCGCCAGCACCGTCGCTGCCAACCAATGCACGATCGTGACTTGCTTCCGCAACCTCGGCTGTGCCTCCATTCTCACTGTCGCCGATAGTTCCGGTTCTTGAAGCGGCTCTGATGCATAGAGCCATCGCCAGAACCGCGTACGGGAAGCCGATCGTCAGGATGGGGAGCTCGGTGATCAAGCACAAGCGGAGCATCAGGCAGTTCAGCATGTAGAAGATCAACGCCACCATCACCACGCCCACCACGTAGGCCATATCCTCGTCGCGGCGGCGAGGGTTGGTCTCTTGGACGTCGCGGCGCAGGGGACCCGGCATCTTTGGAAGTCGCGCAGCCGAGACGGTGATGGCCTTTAATTTGTTCTTCTTTCCTTGTTCTTTAATTTTTTTGTCCTGCAAAAGAAAAAGAAAAAGAAAACGATACGTGGATAATAAGGTGGCTAAAAGAATATAAAGAATTCATGAAACTGTATTGCCCGGATAGGACCCATACTTCTCCTAATTCCCGGTCCTTGTCTTCTTCTTCTTGGCGTGGTTGATGATGATGGTCTTCTTCAGGCTACGAGAGACGAGAGAAAAGAGTTAGTTCTCGGTCAGATAAGAATGGAAGGCAACGGAAAGTAATTGGAGTAATTCTTGGAGGGTAGGGACGAGTGGAGAGGAAGAAGGAGACCTTCCCCTTGCTGATGGGAATTAAGGCAAGGCGAGAGACGGAGGAGGAAAAGCGGTTGCGACCGCGATGGGTCGATCGGTCGTTGAGGTGACGGCCTTTAATGCAGTCTCCACAAGGTCAAGTGACTCTTATGCCCTTTAGGGCGCCGCTTTCGAGGTATGCGTCCTGAGACGGGGTTGTATCTTTGGGTCGAAATAACGATTCACCTTCCTTCGCCCGGAATCCACCGTTGGATCACCCAGCGCATCAGCCTGCACAGCTCTCAAAGCGACCGGTGGATGATCCACGGTTTATACGTCAGCGCGTTCCTTTATCGTAATTGGCTTCGGTCTTTTGGTTTATTAGGGATTATCTCGTTAGAATAAATTCGTTAGATAAGGAGAAGAAGAAATACAGTATCGAAGGGGGAGGCGAGCGCAAGGTTTGGATTGCCTCGAAGTCTTCTTTTTCGGGAGCCCATGGCCTCGAAGTCGTAGGATACCATAGGAAATGGACGAGGAATGAATTTGGAAGGATACATGCTGCTGCCATGTAAATGGACAGTTTTGCTCTCTGATGATCCGTTCTAGTCAGTTGATTGTAGCTAGAACTTTGGTGCTTCAAAGCTTTGTTTTAGTCAGTTTAGTGCTAGCTATCTATTTTAAGATCGGTGACACTATTTTATTTATCAGCAATCAATTTTCAATGATCATATACATTGCTTATATAATAAATAACTCAAACTTTAAATATAATTTGAAAAAAAATGATGGAATGTATTGGAATCATTGATTCTACTCCTCCTAATTTGACATCTATATTGCAACCAATAGGCGGAATCATCGATTGATAATTGGCATTACCGACTAAATGATGGCCACGCCAAACTCTCAAATGATGATAGACGACAGTGAATCGATTAGACGACTTTTAACTGACTAAACTGACTTTCAGCTGGTCTTGACATCCGACTCATAATTAATAAACCATACAGATGACCGACTGTCAATTGACCCACCAATTGATAGTTGGCTCTCTTCAACCGACTTTACAACAAACAGAACGACTCCAAGAATAAGTTACCGCTAATCAATCGAAATATCAAAATTGCTGGTAGTCAGTTGAACCAACAATACTACAGACGTATAGTCGGCACAACAATAATATCGATATACAGTCGGTATAACCTATACTTTTGGTGCAAAATGTGTGTAACAGTCTTTCCACAATCATATAATGAGCATTAATTGCTTTCATAATGCGGAAATAAGCAAGACCCCATGATTTTTTATCATTATGAATGGTTACTAATATTTCACTTATAAAAAGAAAATAAACGAAGGGTATTGGTAAAATAATTTTGGGCACTATTTTGCTACTCTTTTCTCCTTACTTGTTCGACTAAATTCCTCCTCTCTAACTTAAGCATCGAAGGATCCCCACCGAAATCAATTTTGGGTCCGAGTGGACGTTGTTTTGCAGGTAATAATCTCCAATAATAGGCACTAAAGAAATTTGGCCGCAATAGAATGTTTTAGAAGGCACACCCCTTCCTTTCTCTCTTTCTTACTCCTTTCTGATTGAGCACCACCTCTCTTCCCACTGGAGGTCAGTGTGTGGTGACGGGCACAAGCGATGGAGGAGGAAGCAGGGGATAGCATATGGATATAGGAAGGCAAGCGATGGAAGAGGAGGATGGGGACAGCCAATCTGAGCAGCGAAAGGAGAAAGAGGATGGAGAAGCAAGTGGCGGCAGTAGGAAGATGATCAGCGAACCTGATCGATAGAGAGATAGATGGGCGGAGGAGGAGGAGGACGAAAGTGGTGGGGGACGGACGAGGTGGCATCAAGGTAGTCAGTGATGATGATGTCAGGGGGAGAGAAGCCGCGGGTGCCCAAAAGAGGGGACCGATGGTGGAGGAGCCATGGATGGCAGGAGAGGAGGGCACGAAGAGATACCATAGGCAGAAGGAGATAAAGGAGCCATGGATGGGGGGCTGGAGGGGGGGAGAGGAAGGTGGAGAGCTATGGGTGATGGGCGTGGAGAAACCACGAGTGTTGCCCTCATGGGGGGTTGGGGGTTGGGGGGTGGGGGAGGCTGTGCGTGGAGGAGCTATGGGTGGCATCATGGGGTAGGGTGGGTGCAGAGAAGCCATGGGCAGCGCTAGGGGGGCATGGCTAGAAGCCTAAAACTTCATTCTCGGCTAATTTTGCAACTATAGCTATAAAGATCTATCAAAAGTTCACTCCTTTCAGAACCTTTCAAGCTCATAATTGTTGGTTCATACAAGCAAAGAAACTGCTCTCGCTTTGCTGCTGCCAAGACGTTCCAAATTTCAATTTTGCTATAATGCCGGTCATCATGCTTTGTAATTCATGCTATACAACCCTCAAATTTATGCTGTTCTCAATTATCACTGAGCTAATATAATTTATTGAATCGTACATGTAATAAAAGACCATTAAAATTCTTATTTTCCACTCGGCCAATGGAGCACATGCAAGATCTCATGAAGAAATCGGCCAAAATACATTCACAATCTCTCAAAGTAGAGGCATGATCTCGCAAACAGACCAGTGAAAACAAGATATATATATATATATATATATATATATATATATATATATATATATATATATATATATATATATATATATATATATATATTGTTGGTGCAGAAATTCGTCGTCGTTGGAGGTTGCCGGAGTCGAGGCCGCTGAGGTCGCCGTCGGGGACCTGCAAAATAAAATCCCGTCCGGAACTGGTGGGGGTGGCTCTGGCAGGATCCTCCGACGGTCAAGTCAGTTTTCGGCCAACAGGAATGGAGTGCTCGAAATAAGTTCCGGAGCTTAGAGAAGAAGAGGAGAGCTCAGAGAGATTAGAGGTCAAAGAGCTTAGCCTTAGCATATTGGGAGGGTCCTTTTTATAGCGGAGCTTGATGGTGACAACTGCAGCTACGTGCTGGCGGACCGCTCAAGGTTCGACGGAGTCAGTCTGGTGCCGTGTGCGGCGGATTGATGGCCATCGCCGCCTGACAGTGGGTCGCTATCGCCTACGACGGACTGATGGTGATGGCTGCAGAGCTTGCGGCGGACTGATGGTGATGGCTGCAGAGAGCTAGCCGAACGAAGGCTTGAAGGCCTTCGTCGTGTGCCTATTTCGGAGGAGTTCGGGCTCCTGAAGAGGAAGATTGAAGGAAGTTCGGCTTCCATAGGCGTCTGGCTGGAGGTATGCAGCTAAGGCTCGTCCGCTGAAGAGTTCGGCCGAGAGAAATCTGAAGCTCGGCCGTTGGAGAGTTCGGCCGGATGTTGGACTTCGGCTGAAGCTTGGACGCTTAAGAGTTTGGTAGGAGCTCGGTCGGCCGAAGTTCGGCGAGGGCGACCGCTGAGGAGTTCGGCCGAGTGACGACTGCTTGAGGAGTTCGGCCGAGGGGCGACTGCTTGGGGAGTTCGGCCGAGGGGGCGACCCTTGAGAAGTTCAGGCACTGGGGGATTCCGTTAAAGCCCGGCCGCTTGGAGTCCAAGGAGTTCGGTCGCTAAGCAGTTCGGCCAGCTGAACGGGTTCGAAGGAGCTCGGATGCTGGGGGTTCCAGGAGCTCGGCCGCTAAGTAGTTCGGCCGGCTGGAGGAGTTCGGTTTTGACGTTGGGAGTCTCGAAGAAGCTCGGCAGCTAACTAGTTCGGTCGGCTGGAAGAAGCTCGGACGTTGGGAGTTCGATTGAAACCCGTCTGCCGAAGCTCTTCTGCGGCAACTGGTTGCATTAGGCTGGGCATCGAGCTAGACTTCGGCTGGAGCGGAATTTATCCCCAATATATAAAATTTAGAATACAGTAGCATACGGAATAAAGTACTGTAATAAAATTAAGATAAAAAATCAGTGATTACATGATTTGGAGTTTGAGCTGGTTTTGCAACAAATTAATTGATACAAATCAAAGAGCCCAGATCACAGAAAAGTTGCTTCCAGAGATGGCAGAAAATTAAAGGACAATAGCATCAACATCTCGGGAAGAACCATACTGAAAACCTGTATATAATGAAAAAGAAGGATTTACAAGCCAATCTGCTGGAGAACAACAGCTAGCACAAAGTTTGGTGCCTCAATAGGAGGAGATAACAGTTATGTGATCAAACATCTCAAGTACACTAGTTTCATGCAACAACTTCAGATTGCAATTAAAGTTCCCATCGAGCACAAATGATTCAAGAACTGGCAGAATGAGAACGATAGCAAAGAACTAAACTGTATCCATAAGCTGAAGGGAGGACTAGAGCTCCACGCGTCCCTAACAAACAAAGCCGTACCAAAACACTTCAACCAAGAATCACCTTTTGATACCATCGATCTTCATCAAGCATTCTTTTGTTTCCCATCCCTGATGGCTTCTCCAGATATGTCTACACCTCTATCCCTCTCACCCCTCTGATGATTGCTGGCCGCCCCCAGCTCCACATCCGCCGCAGTCACCATTCCGCTGCCGGCCGAAACACCACCACCTGACCTCGAGGACAAGGGGCTAGGAATGGTCATGACCGCCGGTGGTGTCAGTATCGTTGGCTGGACTCTCCCGTGCTCGCCAGCACCACCGCTGCCAACCGATGCACGATCGCGACTTGCTTCCACAACGTCGGCTCTGTCTCCATTCTCGCCGTCACCGTTAACTCCGGTTCTCGAAGCGGCTTTCAGTTTCTTGATGCATAGGACCACCGCGGTCACCGCGGACGCGATGCCGGTCGCCAGGCCGGGGTGGTAGGTGATGAAGCGCTCGGCCGGTGGGACGTAGTACAAACCGAACAGCCACTTCAGTCCCAAAATCAAGAAGACCATCCCGAACCCGATGATCATCACCTCCACCACGTCGGCCACCCCCTCTAACATCTCGTCCCAGAAGTCTGTAGTGTCGACGGTCTCTTCTACGTCGTCGCGCTGGGTACCCGGCATCTTTGGAACTCTGACGGTATGGCCTTTTCTTCCTCTTTCCTTTTTCGATTTTTTTCTGCAAAAAAAAAAAAGAAAAAGGAAAATGAAAACGATATGTTGAGAATAGTGTGGCTAAAGGGTTGTGCTGCTATATAAAGAATTCAAGAAACTATATTGCTCGGATGGGACCTCTAAAGTTCTCCTTCCCGTTCCTTTTCTTCTCCTACTTCCTTTTTACTGCTGGGATTGGAGGGAACGAGAGGGACGAGGAGGGAAATTAAGCAGCATCGTCTTTGCGATAGCAGCGCGTCGATCGGCTGACGGCGCTTAATTTGGGGTTTCACAAGGCCAAATGACTCTTATGCCCTTCAGTCCTGGCGTGCTATCGAGCTATTGCTGCAGTTCTCCAAACCATATCCATGCGATGTGGCATGAATGGACTGGTTCAAACTCCCGGAGCGGGTATATGTGAAACCGCGCGGATCCTCGGCTGTGTACGGTACCGTACCGTGCACAGCATATTTCATCCATCGCATGATGAACGCCATGGATGAATATATGCCCGTTGCACGCGACCATATATAGCCATCCATCATGTAACGAATGGCGCGCTATGCACCGTATTCTATATGAAAAGCCGTTCGTAAAGTCGCGATGGGACCTTCTCCAGGGCACTTTTCTTTATAAAACCCAAACCCATTTCGGCGCAGTTAGTTACAGCTGATAGGGGTGGTATCTTTAGCGCAAAAGAAGGATTCGCCTTGCTGCGGGAGAATCCAAGTTGGATCACCTACCACACGGCTCTCCAGGCTCCATTTGCACAGCTCAAAGCACCAGTGGACGATCCAGCGGTGGATTCGCACGACAGATGGCGCATTCTTATTTCGCTCAAAACATGGACATCATGTCCGGTGCAGATTTTTTTTTAAATTATTTATGTTTTGCTAGATTTGTAACTTACATTATATTTAATGCATCATCAGATAATTTTAAAATATAATATATATTATCTTTAAGATAAATTATCATCATATTTAGTACATAGAGATAATATTATAATAAAATAATTAAAAATTTTGATTCACATATTTAATATGATAATCAAATTATTGATTATATAATATTAAATTTTTAAAATATCTTCAGAAATATTGCTCTTCTTTTTTTCGGTGAAAATTAACTTCTTTCTGATGAGAATTAACAAAAATTATATATATAATATTATATAAATATATAATTATATAAATATATAAATAATATTTATAATAATATATATAAATATATAAGTATGTAAATATATAAATATAAATATTATATATATAATTATAAAATAAGAAAGGGTTGGGCGATATATTTTTTTTGATTTTTTTTGAGGATTTATTTTATCTAAAATTTTTATTGCAAGATTGTCAAGAAAGTAGCAATCTGGATAATCCATTCCTTCCAAAGGAAATGTAGATTGTCTCCTAAAAAATAATATAAATTGCCAAGATAATATGAATTGCTATCTAAAAGGTATACCAAATATAGTAAGCTAGTGGGCTCATTTTAAATTATCAATAATTTGGATAGATTGTTTGCTATCAAATACAACTTTAGGCTTTGAGGCTGGTGCGAGATGAATGCCAACCTTGAATTTGGAATTATAAATTTTTTTCTCTTAAAAATAGGAAAGAAAATGAGTGAGAATTTATGGCATTGTGGTGCATTGTCAAACACCCAACCACAAGTGAGCGGTTGATGCATAAATTGAAGAAGTACATGTGGCACAAAGGGCATCTTTCATCATCGCATGTGCCATAGTAATTTTGCTCATCGTCTCTTCCAAAATTATTGGCAATGTTTTCAATGGCAATGTCTCATTTTCGGTGTTGAATCTGGAATAGGGGTGGAGCCATATTTTTACGTGGGGTTCAATTAAACCCCCAAGTTTTGGTGCAATATCTTTAGAGATATATAAATATTATCCAAAAAATTTTGTATATATATAATTTCGAACCCCCTTAGTATAAAGAATCTTAGGTAGCTTAATAGTTTGAATTCCAACCTTCCATCCCCCACATCCCAACAAAAATTCCAAATTAGAAGGTTCACCAATACATACAGCTTGTGTCAAAATTTTGAGCCATCTGAGATCGCTAAGCAATGAAGAAGCCCTAGTATTTTAGCTCACCAATGCTTCATATTGTAGTAAGAAACCAATGCCCAGGAAGTAGGGGTGAAAGCACTATGAATAATATTCGTCTAGATTGATTTTTATATTCGAATCCATTTTCATATCTGAATCAATTCGGATATGGACAAAAATTTAAAAATCTAACAAAAAATCTATATTTATATTTTTATCCATTAAAGAAAAATGGATATAGATATGGATAGACAACTATCCAATCTATTTCTGAATATCTGAATCTATCTATCATCCTATAAAATTTTATATAGCACTTACTAACCTTTAAGAAAAAGATACATCTATATAAGCATGCTATTGAATATATTTAGTGATATCTTTGATTCTATAATCATAAATTAAGTTTAATTATTTAATTTATATTATAATTATATATCCATACTTTTGATATCTAAATTATATCCTTGCTATTTGAAACAAAAATGGATATAAATTTTTGTATCCGAATAATTTCATATCTATATTTGTATTCGCCAGAAAAATAAATATGGATATGGATATGCCGGCATCCGATCCAGTTTCAGTCCTATTAGGAAGTAGCTATTTCTGGTGTGCCCACTCTACAAATAATGAATTGCAATTTGGATACGTGGCAACTATTTCTACTGCTCTATTTGCTCATGAATTGTTTCCAAAGGATCACCATTTGTAGTTGTCTATTGGCTATGATTGTATCCACCTTTTTAGATGACTTCTTGATACTGGACCTATAAGAAGCTGATCTCTTATTTTTCTGCACTAATCTTAGGGCATAAAAAAGGAAAAAAGGAAAAAAAAAAAAAAAGAGAAAGAGTTCCGATTGGACTTTATTTCTCCTTTCAACTCCATCACGACAAGGACTCCTAAGGCTCACTGGATTTTGAGGAAAGCTTTAGGAATTAGCTTATAATAGGCCCCCAAATCCTTTCCTTATGCATCGCATCATGTCTCCGATCTTCTGCTAGCAAAACCACCAAATTTTTCCTGATTTTCATTGAATAGGGATCGAGAAGCGACCATTTGATTTACCATTGATTCATTGTTGGAGTTGAGGTAAGAGGGTCTTGGCTCCATCCCTATCTTCTTTCAGTCCCTCAGCCACCATCTCCAACTTGATTCTGTTGACAAGTTGCTGAATTTGGTGAAAAATTAGGAGGCTTTATTTTTCTTTGTTTCGGTCCTCTTCACCCAGTCCATTGTGATTTGAGATTGCGATCTTCATTAGAGCTCCGGTTGAGCTCTTAGCAACCACACATCGAGTACCACTGCCGGCCACAAGCCAACCAACTCCTCTTTGCTCCGTTTGAATCTATTTTGTAGTCGATTCCTCTAGTTTTATTTTCTTTCTTACCTTCAAACCGATCATCACTATTGCCATCATCGTTATTGCTGCCAGGCGTCGTCATGGGTCATCACTCATACGGCCTTGGCCATTGTTGGGCAATAGCCTTGTTCTTTATCTTGAAGAAGGGAGGGGAGATAAGTTCTTGAAGTTGGGAAGAAGAAGAGGGAGCTTTCTCTTTTCTTTGTATTCTATAGTCTCTGACTCTCTTCTCTCTCTACTATTCTTTCTATCTTTTTTCTTTCTCCTCTCTCTACCTACTATCTCTATTTTCTCTCTCTAAAAGTTTCTCTCTGTACTTTCTTTCTCTAAATTTCTTCTCTTTTTTTATGAATTTCTTTTTCTAAAAATTTTAGGGACTAGCAGAGGATCCAAGCATAGGTTTGAGTTGACACTAAGAGGTGTCTTAGACTGTATTGCAAGATCCAGGATCCAGGGCTAACATCGTGCAACCATCTATCCTGATTTTTTTTAATAATTTTTCAGCAGGAATCCTTGATATTATAATTGGTTTGATGATGAAAATTGGCTCTATAGGTGAGCAATTACTGAGATAAAATGGTGTTGAGTCGAATACTTTGCCTCAAGTTCATAGATCAAGGGGTTCATCAATTGTTGTATTTGAGTCAATCATCAGTAGAGATAAGAATGTCTGAACATTGATCACCTATTTATATAAAAATTATTTTATACATCAATCATCTTGATTCACGTATTTTTGATAATGACATATTATATGCTTAATTATTAAGCCTATACAATGTTATGTATTACATATCACTGATCTTGACCTAAATGGATTTTGATAATCATGTGCATCAAAATTATTTTATAAAAAAAAAAAATGAGCTTGAATTTCAATACCTAACAAGCTAATGATTGAATTGTGTGACTGAATGAAGGATTGTGGTGCTCTAGACTTGCTACTTTATTAAAATTTTATTATAAACATAAAATGTGATCGTGATATTTCGAGTTGAGTACTTGTGATCCTCCGAGCTAGCTACTTTATTAGTACCTTATCATAGGTTTGAAACATGATTATGGTAGTTTAGAGTCGAGCACTTATAGTTTTTTAGACTAGCCACTTTATCAGTATCGCACCACGGACTTGAAACGTGATTATGGTAATTTAGAGTTGAGCATCTATGGTTATTTAGACTAGCTACTTTTTGGATGCCTATCCTAAGCTTGAAACATGATTGTGGTAGTCCACAGGACTATCCATTTTATTATTTTTTGCATGGATGGTTGTGATAGTCCACTGGACTAATTACTATGAGTTTGAAATATGGTTGTGGTTGTTCAAAGTCGAGCACCTTAATATAATCAAATTCGATGCATATTGATTGAGATAATTATATGATGTGACTCATTGTATAAAAAGATATTTGCTATTCATATTTTATGAATCATGGTACCTTTTGGTATGTAATTTAATTTATACGACTAATAATCATGAATAGTTTCTTACTTATTATTATTATAATGGTGTTGGTGTATGGAAATTCTTATCCTTTCTTTCTCTTTCTTTTTCAGAGATTACAGGATATATATTTTTTAATATGGTTGAAATCAAAGTTGAAAGGATTGATTAGATAGAGCATCATCAATATCAGTTGGATGATCGAGTTTCATAGATTATACAAGATTTGTATTTGTTAACATAGAAGATTTGTTATGAATCAAAATTAATAATATTCATGAGATGTTGAGACTATAGTGGATTTTACCGATTTTGCATGTTCTTTAGAATTTATTCTAGAAAATGTATGGCGTGACATGATCATTTTTGCTCCTGAGATGAGAATTTAAAAAATACTAAAAATGCAATTTGTTCTCCTCAATATATTGCCAATGAAATGGCTTAAGATCTTATTGTTGACAAACACAAATATGAATAGAGAAGCTACTATACTTTAGAACAGGGCTTGAAACAACAATATCCAATGCCTTCTCCAAGGCAGCTGCTCTGTTTGCAGGTCCTCCAAACATATTCAAGGATGGAATTGACTCTCTACAAAGTCAAGGCATCAGCGGGTTTCTCCTATGAGTTTTCATGATTTCAACAAGAGAATGATTATTCTCAAGCTCGATTGGGAGGATTTTAAGCATGTCCAAGATTAGTTGGGAGCCATTTTTGCTACTATTGGGAATAAATCCATGTATGCCAAAGTTTGCCTAGGAATCCAGCTTCTAATCAGTTCCGTCTAATTGTAGCTATAACGACTAAACCTCCACCTGTAGAAGTATTTGAACTCTAACTCATTCTGAGATGGCCGACCTTCAACACTGCAGTCAAATAATCTAATTGGCTGGAAAGGCTAATTCCAGATTCAACGGGATGTTACATTTTTTTTCTTCAGATGAACTTGAACAATTAAAGCTTCTGCCCCAAGAGGGCCGACTAGGTATTTGGCTCCTACACATCTCATTCGATCGAACTCCTTCCAGCAACTTGCATGGCTCTGTCCGAATGAGCTTCCTCCAGTCCCCCTTTGGCAGAATCTTAGTCGAGCTCCTCCTGGATCTTTTCTTCAGCAAAACTTCTCCAGCAGTCGAACTTCTTCCAAACTGTCCTCCAGACAAACTTTAGTACTTTATCATTATTCGCTGGTGAGTAATCCCGAGAATAGCCAAACTTCAAAGGAATAGTAGAGACGTCGGAGTGTTTCGGTTGCGCTCGCTCATTGCGACCACCAATCAATACTTGGTCCAGTCGAACTTCTCTTTCGGTCGAACTCCTTCCAAACTCCTTTCAGCCATCCGAAAGGATCATAGCGTACAACTACAACATAGTGAATAAAAGCCAATGCATGGTCAATCTTGAGAACCTCCAAACTCCTCCAGAATAATAACATCTAAGAGTCCGACATTGCTTGTAGCTATCCCATCCAAACTTCAACTGTCAGGTCCTCAATAGAGCAGCACGTCACGACAATGGATAGCACTTTTCATAATAAACTCCACGTGGTTCTAAGTAGTCCACTACCAGATGGTTATGACTGTCACTCTTAGTTTGTTATAGGCTCTATTTATAAAAAAAATTCTTCAGATACATTTCTCTTGGGAGCTCTCTTTTTCTTTTCATAACTCTGCTATTTTTTTCCTAAGCACTTTATTTTTATTAATCAGAAGAGCTAACTTGACTGTCGGAGGATCATGCCAGAGCCACCATCCCTAATACTAATCAGGATTTATCTTGCAGATTCTTGACGGCGACCTCATCTTCTCCGGCTCCAACGAACTCCGACGTCTAGCGAAACTCCGCACCAACAGGATTGATGCTAAATAAAGGACCCCTCTGTCTTTTGAGGTTTTCTTATTCTTAAAGGAGTGCTCAGCAAAGATCTCTCTTCTTCTCCTCCAAAGTTCTTCTTTTCGAAAAGGATGCCCCCTAGAAAAGCTTCAACTCGACGGTCAACAATCTCCACGACTAGATCCCATCCAGATCCGCTCGCCCCTATTTCATCTCCGATAACTCAAGCTCCACCTACAGCAATGATGGACGCGGAGCAGCTCAACCTGCTAGTCCAGTAAGTTTGCGGCCTCATGAAAATGGTGTAGGTCATGCAGTAGCACCAGTCTTCGATGCTAATTCGGCTGGAGCAAGCTACTCCAAAATCTCAAGATTCAGACTGAGGACGATCGACTTGGGCTAGCCGATCGGTGACCTCCGAAAAAGAAAAGCAAAGGACTGAGAGCCCATGCTTTGATCATGACTCTATCCCTAAGAAGACTTTGCCTCTGTTCAGTCAGAAGATCTTAGAGATCCACGATCGAGAGAATCTCCTGGATCAGAAACTACAGAAGATAAATCGATAGATCGAAAAACTTCGCCATGTTTCCTCCTTCCACGATGACGACATCTGCATCAACCCTTCTTTCTTTTAGAAGATTATGCAGAAATCCATCCCACTGAACCTCAAGCTCTCCCAGTTTGAGAGCTATGATAGGACCTTCGATTCGATTGACCATCTAGAGGTCTTCCAGATAATGATGCTGCTCTACGATGTGTCAGATTCCATCCTATACCAAGCTTTTCTATCCACTTTGAAGGGAGCAGTTAGAAACTGGTATTCGACCCTTAAGCTGGATACCATTTTTTTTTTTGATCAAATGAGCTATTAGTTTGTAGCTCATTTTGTTAGCAGCCGATGCCCCCACCGAGATTTCGACTTTCTTATGAACATCAAATAGAAAGAAAAAAATTCATTCAGGCCTATGTCATCCAGTTCAATGCTGCTGTGCTGGAGGTCCGAAATTTGGACCAATCTATTACGATGGCCGCACTAAGGGGTGGCCTTCAGAAGAATGACTTACTGTTCTTTGTGAAGAAGTATCCCAAAAATTTTACTGACATGCTGGCTTGGGCTAAAGAATATGCCCGAGCAGAAGAGGCCTTCAAGACCAAGGATAATGAAGTTGTTGGAGAGTGATGAATGGGCGAACCGAGCAGGCCCGCTGAGGAAGAAAAGTTGAGTGAAGCTCGATCGTGCTTCCAAACTTTTTCTGAGTATAAGCGAGCCCGAACTCCTCTCCAAGCTTGAAAGTGGGGAAGCCCTGACAGAAGAGTATGGTGGGGCTACCCCCTTTCCACAACTATGCCCCCCTTAATGTTTTAAAAATTTAAGTACTGATGGAGATCAAGAGGCAGCTGTCGAGGTCGAAAAGGATGCGCTCTCATCCTAACAGACGCAATCCCAATAAGTTCTACCTCTACTATTGTGATCACGGTCATGATATAGAAGAATGTATTCAACTCTAAGATGAAATCGAGAAGCTCATCAAATGAGGTAGGCTCGATCGATTCCTGCAACGTCGGTCTGAAGGATGGGAATATCAATCTGGGGCACCACCACCATCAAAATCGTCAAGAAGAAAGGAGCAGCAGGCAGATCGGCCATCCCTCGACATCATCAACACCATCTTTGGGAGATTTTGATGAGAGAAGGCTAGTAGATCAGCAGAGTCCGAGAAGAGGTAGAGAATTGAGAAGCCCATCGCTTTCACCAACAAGAATGCCCAAGGAGTTCAATTTTCGTACAATGATGCGGTTGTAATCTTTTTAAATATTGCTAACTATGATGTGTACCGCATTCTAATAGATAATAGAAGCTCTACTGATATTTTATTTTACGATATTTTTTTCAAAAATGTCTTTACCTAATAATCACTTTTGACCTATGAACTTTTCATTGGTAGGCTTCACTAACGATGTCGTGCCAGTTGAAGGCATAATAACTCTGACTATGGCTGTAGAGCGACGCTCGAAGCTGATCAGATTACAGAATGATTTTCTAGTTATAAAAGCTCCATCTGCCTATAATGCTATTCTTGATCGATCTGATTTGAACGCACTCTGAGTTGTAGTCTCAACTTATTATTTAAAGGTAAAGTTCCTGACAAGGTATGAAATTGGAGAGATTAGGAGAGACCACCAGGCCTTGGCAACGCATTGTTACTCCATAGCACTACAGAAAAACATTCAGTTCGATCTTTGTCCTATTGATGCGCTGGATGTTCACGATGACGTTATGGAGAAGCGGAACGAGCCTATGGAAGACCTTAGAGCCATACCCTTGGATGACAGGAATGCAGAGCACACTACCCAGATCAGCTCCAACTTGGGGGATGAGGTTCGAGAGTAACTCATTACCTTCCTACGAAGGAACGCGAACGTCTTCACCTAGATCCCAACAGATATATCAAAAATTGATGCGGAGGTCTTAGAACATCGATTGGCTGCTGATCCCAAGTATTGACCAATAAAAGAGAAGATGCACAACCATGCTCCGGAGAGATAGAAAGCAATTGTAGAAGAAGTCGACAAGCTCCTCAAGATTGGATTCATTTAAAAAATTAACTATCCAAACTAGGTCTCGAATATGGTGCTTGTCAAAAAGACGAACGATAATGGAGGATGTGTATAGACTTCAGAAAGCTAAACAAAGTCTGTCCAAAAGATAGCTATCCCTATCCAGGATTAATCAACTGATGGATGCAACCTCGAGCCATGAGCTCCTCACCTTCATGGATATCTTTTTCGGCTATAACCAAATTCGGATGGTGCCAGAGGATGAGAAAAAAACTACTTTTGTTACTGACCGTGGTCTTTACTATTATAGGATTATGCCTTTCAAACAAGAATGTAGAGGCAATGTACCAGTGTCTGATCAACAAAATATTCAAGAAGTAGATCGATCGTAACATGGAGGTATATGTGGATGGCATGCTCGTCAAGAGTCGAGCTTCAATAAATCATATTGTCAACCTCAAAAAGACCTTCAGCACGCTTAAGAAGTATAAGATGAAGCTGAATCTGATCAAGTGCACCTTCAGTGTGACTTCGAAAAAATTCTTGGGATTCATGATGTCGAGGCACGGGATTGAAACGAATCCAAAGAAAATCTGAGCTATTCAGGAGATGATAGCTCCAAAAATAATTAAAAAAGTTCAGCGCTTGACTTAAAAAGTGGCATTCCTATACTGCTTCATCTCGAGATTGGCCGAGCGATGCATGTCCTTTTTTCAAATTCTCAAGCAGCCAAAGAACTTCTACTGGATCGTCGAATGTTAAAAAGCCTTTAAAAAGCTTAAGGACTATCTCTATTTACCTCTTCTATTAGCAAAGCCTAAATTCAGAGAAAAATTATTTTCATACCTGACAATCTTCCCAGCGGCCCTCATGGCAGTCCTGATAAAAAAAGAGGCAAAAATGCAACGACTGATCTACTACATAAGCCAAATTTTGAGGAATGCCAAGATCAGATATACTAAATTAAAAAAATTAACTTATGCTTTACTGATTACAGTCCGAAGGCTCCGACCTTATTTTCAAGGGCACATCATAACTATTCTCATTGATCAGCCAATTAAAGCAGTCCTTCATCGAATGGATATCTCCGAAAGAATCATAAAATGGGCAATCGAGCTTATAGAATTTGACATCAACTACCAACCTCGACCATTGATCAAAGCCCAAATATTAGTAGATTTTGTAGTGAAACGCACCATTCCAGATGAACCCAAGCTTGAACAAAATAAAATCAATGTTTCGTGGCTGCGACCAAGCCCCGTCAAAGAGAGAGCCGGCTTTTCTGAAGGTTTTTGGGCCCTATATGTGGATGGTTCATCCAACGCTGCTGGTGTAGGTGCGGGATTGATCTTGGTTAATCCCGAGGGAGTTATCACCGAATATGCACTGTGCTTTGAATTTTTCGTAACTAATAATGAAGTTGAATATGAAGCTTTGATCACTGGGTTAAGAATAGCAAAAGAGTTAGAAGCAGACTGGCTCCAAGTCTATAATAATTTTCAATTGATGGTCGGATAAGTTAACGATAATTATGAAGCTCAAAAGAAAAGCATGATGAAATATCTTAAAAAAGTAAAGAACTTGACTCCGACCTTCAACAGTTTTATTATTCAATAGATTCTGAGGGTAGAAATACACGAGCCAACCTTCTCTCTAAATTGGCCACTTTAGTTTCAGTCGAACTGTCCAAAGAAATATTTTTCGAAGTTCTAAAGTGCTCAAGCTCAGAGGATTCATAGCCTATTATGCAAGTCGAGCACGTGTCGAGCTGGATCGATCTGCTAGTTGCCTATCTCAAGGATGGAGCTCTTCCTCATGATCCGAAAGAAGCTCAAAAACTCAAGAATCAGGCTTTTCGATATGTTCTATATGAAGGCAAGCCATATAGAAGATCATATTGTCAACTACTCTTGAGATATCTCCGACCTTCAGAGGTCGACTTTGCATTATGAAAAGTGCATGAGAAAATTTGCGAAAGTCTTGTAGGAGCCAGATCCTTGTCACAAAGATTGCTTCGATAAAGTTACTATTGGCCAACCTTATACCATGATTCCATATAGTATATCAAAAAATATGATCATTGTCAGAAAAATATAAAAATTCAGAGGCAGCTAACTTTCGAACTTACACTCCTGAGCATCCCATGGCCGTTCGTCCAGCGGAGGATGGATATATCAGATCTTTTTTCATGGCATCCGGACAGCGAAAGTCTCTTGATGGCGATAGACTATTTTACAAAGTGGGTTGAGGCTGAACCTTTGGCAAAGATCACTGAAGTAAACGTGCAGAACTTCATCTGAAAATTGATTATTTATAGATTTGGCTTACCTCGAATTCTCATAATAGATAACGGACGCTAGTTCATCGGAGTAGGATTTACCAAATTCTATGAAAATCTGAACATCTTTCACTATTTTACATCAGTCGCTCATCCACAAGCAAATGAAGAAGTTGAAGTAACAAATAAAATTTTGCTGTAAGGTATTAAAGCATGATTTGAAAGATCGAAGGAGACTTGGATGGATGAACTCTATCATGTGCTCTAGGCACATCGAACAATCCAAAGATTGCCAACTGGAGAAATTCTATTTGTCTTAGCTTTTGGAACAAAAGCGATCATTCTAATAGAACTCAAACTTTCATAAGCACGAGTCGTAGCATTTAATGAACAGCAAAACTCACTGGACCTCAGGGCTAATCTCGACTTGTTGGAGAAAAAATGGAAAAAAGTTCAAGTTTAGATGGCAGCCTATAGGTAAAAGGTAGCTCACTACTACAACTCAAAAGTCAAAGATAAAATATTCAAAGTTGGAGATTTGGTACTTCGATGAGTAGCTGTTTCACAACCTCAGAATCAAAAAAAACTCATTCCAAATTGGTAAGGTCCGTATGAAGAAGAGGAGGTCATCCGGTTCGAAACTTATCACTTGAATGAGCTCAAAGAAATAACTCTCCCACGATCTTGGAAGTCCGAAAATCTAAGAATATACTACCAGTAACTTTTCTTCAATAAAACTTTTCTATTCTAATAATATTATTTCTTGACGCAAAAATCATGCGATGATAGAAAATAATAAATAACTCTCTAAAGCAATCAAAAGTGGCTCTATTAGAAAAAGAAGAAGAACCTCATCCTAACGTGAGCAAAGTCGAAGACCTCGTTAAGTTAAGACGAGATGAGCGAAGAGGCTCTGCCAATGACCCTAATGTACCCTTACAGTCTGTTAGGAATAGAAGAAAAATCTCGTCCTAATGTGAGCAAGATCGAAGGCCTCGTTAAGTTAAGACGAGATGAGAAAAGAGGTCCTACCAACAGTCCTAATATGTCCCTACAGTCTGTTAGAAATAGGAAGAGAATCTCATCCTAACATGAGCAAAGTCGAAGATCTCGTTAAGTTAAGATGAGATAAGAGGAGAGGCCCTGCCAATGGCCCTAATATATTCCTATAGCCCATTAGAAACAGGAGGAGAACCTCATCCTAACGTGAGCAAAGTCGAAGACCTCGTTAAGTTAAGATGAGATGAGCAGAGAGGCCCCACCAACGGTCCTAAACTGTCCGTTAGGAATAGAAGAAGAATCTTATCCTAACGTGAGCAAGATCGAAGACCTCATTAAGTTAAGATGAGATGAGGGCAGAGCCCCTGCCAATGGTCCTAATATATCCCTACAGTCTATTAGAAATAGGAAGAGAACCTCATCCTAACGTGAGTAAAGTTGAAGACCTCGTTAAGTTAAGACAAGATGAGGGGAGAGGTCCTACTAGCGGTCCTAATACGCCCCTACAGCTCGTTAGAAATAGGAGGAGAACCTCATCCTAATGTGAGCAAGGTCAAAGATCTCGTTATATTAAGATGATATGAGGGAAGAGATCCTACCGACGGACCCAACGAACCTCTATGATCGCACAAAGGGTAGAAGGCCAAGGCCTCACTAATTCGAAATAAGGAGGAGGTCAAGGCCCTACTAACGACTGTCATGTGGATCCCCCTACGACCATGCCAAATGCGAAAGGCAAAATCCTGCCTTAATTCATGGGACAAATCTCTAGCTCGACATCCACGACTAACGTCTCATCAGAAATAAAATAGAGAAAAATCAGGCACCCAAAATCGAGTCCATAAGAGATGACAACGAAAAAGATATTATTTCGTTATAAAGTTAAGTTCATTATAAATAAAGGTTAGTATGATCGATTACACAAATATGGACATACTACAAGCAAAATGATGATCGGCGAGGACCAACTGTACTAAAGAATAAATGCATTACAGATGGAATAAGGATCTGTGAAATCGATCACATAAAAAAGAAAAGAAAGAGAGGAGGTGAAATCCTATGGCGGCCCGGGTTCTTCAGACTTCAAGCTATCAGCCATCACCAAATCTTCCTTCAATCTGAATATCTCTTCCTCGAGCTCCTTCTACTTATATAGGCCTTCAATGTACATTCTATTGGTGTATTCAAATTTGCCCTCGAGTTCTCGCCGCTGCTTTCTTAGAACTTCGGATCCAGCTTTGGCATCCTTAACGGCTTAACGCTCGCAAGTCAACTAGAGCTTCAACTATTGAACTTTGGCCTTTGCCACCCTGACAGCCTCCAAGAGCTCACCAATGGTTCTCCTCAGAGAGGCAAGCTCCTCCAATTCGTTGCCGATCTAGCCTACTGAACGCTATAAAACTTTCTCTGAAAATAGGCTGGCTCATTCCTGACAACTTTCAGCTCTTCTTCAAGCTTGGACATCCTTCCTGCCCAGGATAATCGATAGCTATCATGCCATTCTTCAGTGTCCTGCAGCTGCTTTTGAAACTAGGAAAATTTTTTCGATCAGTTCCAATCATATCGAGCTTTGTTGGTGGACCAAGGCGAACTTCCTTCTAAGAGATGAATATTCTTCTTTGCCTTTTAAGGTCAGCTTCAAGAGAGCTAATTTTCGCTGTTAGTGCGCAAGATTTATCGCTAGCACTTTTCTTGAGCTTCGACAACTTCTTTTCAAAATTTTTCTTCCCAATGCGAAAGTCTGCGGAGTCCCTCATGTGTAGGCTTTAGAGGTGGGTAACTTCTTTAGTCACCTCTGAAGCATTCTTTCGAGAGGCCTGAAGGTCGACCTCCATCTTCTTCAACTTTTTTTTTAAGTGATAGACTTCCTTCTTCAAGCCCTTTATCAAGGGCTTGAGCGAAGCTCCCTGAGGTGAACGGTCGACATCGGCAGGAGGGAAGGTTACGGCCTTGATTGCTAGAGGCATTCTGAATCATGTGCACGGCAATGCGAAGTGTAAAGCAAGAAAAAAAATCTACCCTTTATTTACTCAAAATGTTTTCAAGTACATAGAAAGAAAAAAGAAAAAGTACATGGTTATCAAGAGTTTAGACCTCAGGTGGCTCGGCCACTGGGAAGGTCGAAGCATTCTCGACCGCCCCCAGCTCTTGGGCAGGTCTGGATGCTGCACCTACAGGTTCAAAAATCTCTAGAGTAACTTCGGCGATATGAGCAGTAGGGGCAACCTCAGCATCAGCACACAAAGGACCAACTCTATCCTCTAGCTCCTCTGTGAGGAGGTCCAGATCAATGTCAGGGAAGTTCTCGATGATCTATCCCAATCAGACCTAAAATCCTTTCAAGAAGGCTTCCTGGACAAAGGCTATTTTGATGTCCTCCATATCTTTGGAGGACTTGAAGTCTTGTATGGCCCTCTCCATCACGGTGCCAACTTCCTCCTATGCCTTCCTTCTTTCCTCCTTCTCTAGAGCTAAGGCGGTCCTCAACTTCACAATCTCCTCACGCTCCTCCCTCAACTCCTTTCGAAGGTGCTCGACTTCGGATGAGTGAGTCTCTGAGGCTACCTTCAGAGCATTAGCCTCGGCCTGAGCCTTTTCGGCCTCTGTGCGGGCTTCTTCAAGGGCCTTGGAGGCTTCAGTCTGTCTCTGGCTTGCCACCTTGGAGTGAGCAAAAAGATAGTGTCCCAACTATAAAATAAAAAGCATGTTAGAATTCCAAAAGATTTCATCTTTAAGGCCCGAAGCGTACGAAGTCAAAATTAAAAGGAGCCACTTACCTCCAGAAAGACGGCGAAGGACTCATTGAACCTCTCAACATTATCCTTCTGACGCATTCTTTCTATAATGTGGGGGAAGGACTCTCCCCTCCATCAGCGCTTGGACGATCTCTCGATCATCCAGGGAACCCTATTCCTGGCTAAGGCCCATGCCCCCAGAACTCTTAGCCTTCCATTCGACTTTGTTGTCGATGGCCTTCTTCTTATTCCTCTCCGCAACTTTCTCTTATTGAAGAGGGGCAGAAAGGATGGCCTCATTAGATAAGATCGGACTCAGCATGGTAACGATAGGCTCAGGGGCCAGCACGACCCAAATCTGCATGGTTTGGCTTGATTCTCCGGTACGAGCCTTCTTCAATGATTTTTTGATAGAATCGCCCTTTCTCTTAAGGGTCTTGATCCCTTTCGTTAGGCGGTTCCATTCCTCTGAAGTCATTTCTATAAGAAAGATAAAGTTAGAAGATTAAAAGAAAGAATATCACTCAACTGACTAAATGTGAAGAACTATCTATTGGATTAAGGGGATTGAGATCGAAGTCGAACAAGGTCTACTCATCCAGTAGGTCAGGGATCGGGGGAGCGTTAGAGCCCTTCAACTTATTGGCCGAATTTCAATCCTCATTTTCCAGCCTAGGGGCTCGATGGACCGAATCCCTGATCTCCCCCCATGGAGGAAGCCCTAATCTTAAGAAAGGATTTGAGACAAAAAAGAACTTCTTCTTTCAGTTATGAACGAAAGAATGAGTGTCCTTAAGTAATCCCTTCTTATCAAACTGGAAAGACACATACCTCCAGTCCTTGACGGTTGGATGGCATTTGAAGATGAAGAAATTATAGAATAAGAAAATGGTAGGTCAAACACCTACCATGACGCACAAAGATAGAAATTCTATGATGAATCTAAAGAAGTTTGGTGCCATGGCAGCAAGAAAAATATTAAAAAATCTGAATAAGCTAACTATGAAGGGAGGCAAGGGTAATCTAAGTCCGATCCAAAGAGTTTCAACATATAGACAGATTCGGTCGGAAGGAGGAGAGCAAACTCGGTCGTCGGGTTCAGAAAGTTTGAGCTCATATTCAGAAGGAATTCCGAACTAAATCTTAGCTAGAAAAAGGTCGTTGGGCCAAAATCTACAAAAAATTATTGCGGGCATAAAAGGATGAGCTGACTCTAAGGGTTCAACCTCCTTAGGAGATGGGTTCACCAAAGCTAGAGGAGCCGGGCTTCCGAAACAAGTTGACCAGGATTCTTAACATTTGGATCAAAAAGGCTTCCGAAAATCAAAGAAAATAATGCGTCGAAAAAAAAAATCTTCCGCAAAAGAACCAGAGGAACAAAAAGCAAAGAGTGCAGAAATAATCCAAGAAAGTATCGAAGGGCTGACCTAAATCGACTTAGTTGAGCAAGAAGATGGTGAACGTGATAAAAATCGAATAGAAAAATGCTTAAGACCATGATGGTCGGAAGAAGAAGCTTGAGTTCTCGTGCAGAAAGCAGAGGGAGACTAGAGAAAGAAGATGAAGATTTTGGAAGAAGTAAAGACTCGAAGAAGGAGGACGGATTTAAATAACCTCTAGAATTCCAAGATGGTTATGATTGTAGATTTCCTCCAGTCAATCTTCGATCGATGCAAGTCCCACTCAGCATGACGGAAAGCTGCCAACGGGCAGATCCTTAATAGCGCCCTACTTCAAGCAAACTTCTGATGGAAGATTCGAAAAACATCTCTTCAGGTCACCTCACATTTACGAAGTTTTGAAGCCAGTCTGGTAAAAGTCAAAACTTTCCATTCAACAGGCACAGGAACTTGAAGAAAACTTCGGTAGCCCCCATTTTACTCCTATCCTTCAAACTTTGAACTCGAAAGTAAGGGAACTAGTGTTTGAGATAAATCCATACCTGCCAAAATTTGGCTAGGAATCTAGCTTCTGATCAGTTCCATTCGATTGCAGCTATAACGACTAAACCACCACCCACAGAAGTATTCGAACTTTAACTCATTCTGAGATGGCCAACCTTCAACACTGCAGTCAAATGATCCAATTGGTTGGGAAGGCCAATTCTAAATTCAACGGGGCATTACGAATTCTTTCTTCAGACAAACTTGAACAGTTAAAGCTTCTGCCCTAAGGGGGCTGATTAAGTATCTGGCTCATACGCATCCCGTTCGTCCAAACTTCTTTCAGCAACCTACGTGGCTCCATCCGGATAAGCTTCCTCCAGTTCTACTTTAGCAGAATCTTAGTCGAACTCTTTTCGGATCTCTCCTTCAGTAAAACTTCTTCAGTAGTCGAACTTCTTCCAAACTATCCCCCAAACGAACTTCTGTACTTTATCATTGTTCATCGATGAGTAACCCCAAAAATGGCCGAACTTTCAAGGAACAGTAGAGATGCCGAAGTGTTTCGATTGTGCTCGCTCATTGCGACCACCAATAAATACTTGGTCCAGCTAGATTTCTCTTCTAATCGAACTCCTTCCAGCCATCCGAAAGGACCATGGTGTACACCTATTACATAGCGAATAAAAGTCAGTGCATGATCAATCTTGAGAACCTTCGAACTTCTTCGAAACAACAACATCTAAGAGCCCTTCATCGTCTATAGCTATCCCATCTGAACTTCAGCTGTCAAGTCTCCAACAGACCAGCACGTCATGACAACGGACACCACTTTCTATAACAAACTTTACGTGGCCCTGAGCAGCTCACTATCAGATGGTTATGGTTGTCGTTCTCAGTTTGTTATAGGCTCCGCTTATAAAAGAGACCCTCCAGATATGTTTCTCTCGGGAGCTCTCTTTTTCTTTCCATAAATCTGCTTTTTTTTTTTCTGAGCACTCCATTTCTATTGGCCAAAAGAGCTAACTTGACCGTCAGAGAGTACTGCCAGAGCCACCACCCTCAACTCCAATCAGGACTTATCTTGTAGGTCCTCGACGGCGATCTCATATTTTTTGACTCCAGCGAACTCCAGCATCTAGTGAAACTCCGCACCAACAGCTACCAAAACTCTCATGGACCAAAACCCTCTGCTAGAGGAGCCCTTGCCAAATCCAATCTCGGGAGTAGGTGGTCCTTTATTGAATCTCAATAGACTACATAACCGGCCATTCTGAGGAGACCAAGATGGTTAGTACTTGATGCACCTAAAAAACGATCTTTGTTGACTAGATGAACTGAAAAATGTTTTCGCCACCTAATTACGCGCTGATCATTCAAAGCTTGGCTTATAACTAACCTAAAAGACATGTAGGGAGTTCTCTGTATGTCAAACTCTTACTCCAACCCATAGTAACTTGATTGTAATTGCTAATATCCGAGCAAATTCCCACAATTGAGAAGCATGAGCATGATTCATGAGCAAGATATATAATTTCTTATTTTACCAACTAGCATATAGCTCCGAACTATTTAGTCATGAGGTTTGGCCCTCCTCTATATATTTCGGTCCTAAAGACCTTCTAGGTAGGTTCTCTTTCAACTCTTTTATGCTATCTCTCTCCCTCTCTCAGGCCTCCTGCCTCCTAAGAGTCATGTTTCACTTAGGTATCAAAGTGTTCCCCACCGAAGATGCTTCGATGGGTGAACTTTCTGGTTTTTATTGTTTCAAATTGGAACGTCGAAGTGTTAGTTATGTAGAATATGTTATGTGAGTAGATCGATCATGCTGGTCCAAGATCTAAAATAAATATCTAATAAAATAAAGAGAGAAAAATAAATATGTTCAAAAAAATAAAGACGAGTTTGGCTCCCATCATAAAGACACATCACAAAATAGGCTTCATATGCAAAAAATAATCTCTTTTCTCGCTTTGTTCCACACTCTTTTACATACCAAAGAAGATGCCAAAGATCTCTTTTATTGGTACAGTCATTCCCTGTTGGACACATGGCATCATCAAAGAGATCGCCATCTCAGATAACAAGCAGTGTGTTTAACTGCAGATCAGTAAAATACCGACCTAAAGGTCAGAATATTAGCCATGGACTAAGTAATCAAGTCCAAATCGATAAATAACCAACCTCATCCTGACAGTGCACATTCAGATCAGTATTTTATTGACCTGAAGAATAGCGATCGTCGAGTTCCATAGGAGATCGAGTCCATACCGACCTCGTCACCATTAACCAGCATGGGGCCAAAATGACCCTCTTAACGTTCGAGATCAGTAAAATACTGACGTCGTCAGCTACAGCAAAAAATATATTTTGAGATTGATAAATTACCGATCTCATCATAAAAGCCATAGTGGTAATTTACTGACCTCAACATGTCCCGACAACCAACTAAGCGCCAACCACACTCCAATCAAATTATGACTCTCCTCCAGCTTTACTTCAACTAATCACCAGTAAGGCCAACGGCCAACAACTACAATCCAACTGGCTATAACAAACTAACGGCCTAACAAACTTTGCTTAAGATCTAAGCAAATTCCTCTATAAATAGGGAATAGGATATCCTTCCAAGATAAGCACAAGTTCATAGAGTTAAAACTCTACTGAAGACTTTTCTATTGAAGGAAGACTGAACCTTTCTTCACTTAAATTCTCTTTTTCTGCCTTTCAATCTTTCATTTTTACTATCTATTGATAAGACTTTAGCTGACTTAAGCATCGAAGAGTCTTAAATTAGAGGATACCCCATCAGTTCTTAGACTTTTCTTATAAATAGGCCCATGATCTATGTCGAATCAGCTCGATCAACTCTACAGCATGAATCTTCTCGACCATCTAAAGCCTAGCAGCAACATATTGGTGCTAAAGGAAGGATCCTTTGCCCAAGATTTTGGTGGAAAATGGTTAAGAAAGCATCGAACCCAACTCAATATTCTCCAAGAGCCCCTCCGGAGATGCTTCAATCCCATCCTTCGGCTGCAATTGATCCATAGCAATTCAATCTTTTGGTATAGCAAGTCCAGACCCTCACCAACATCGTACAGCGGCTCCAGCAAACTATGGAGCAACGGCAAGAATCTATCCCTTGAGAGACTGCCTCGCGGACCCGCCATCCTCCAATCCTCAAGAATTTTATTGGGAGCACTTTCTTATTCAAAAAGATCGCTCCTATGAGACATAATCGACTTCTTGTAATAGAAGGCCGCTGCGAGAGGTGGATATTAAACAGAAGCTTCAAGATCTTGAGAAGAAACTAAATGAGGTGCAGCTTTAGAAAACTTTCCAAGGTAAGAAGGATTTCCACCTCACCTTTCCTTTCTCTATTGAAATCCTAAATGAATCGATTCCATCCTGATTCAAGATGCCCACTCTGGAGCCATTCGATGGATCTTGAGGGATACAGAGATATTATGAGGCTTCAAGATGCGTCCAACGTCCTTCTCTGCATAGTCTTTTCTATTATCCTTAAGAAATCTTAAAGGATATGATTTTCTGGACTCTATCCTAGATCTATTTCTTCTTTTGATCAATTGAGTAGACATTTTATGGCCTATTTTTGAAGCAATCGTCTTCACTTGAAGCACTCAGACAGTTTGTTCTCCATGGTTCAGCAAGAGGACGAATCTCTCCAAAAATATATGATCCATTTTAATGCAGCCATTTTTAAAGTTAAAGATTTTAATAAGTCCATCGTCATGTCTGCCTTAAAGCGGGGACTCAGGAGCTACCATCTGACCTTCTTTCTTAACAAAAATTTTTCAAAAAACTATAAGACGATGCTGAGTTGAACCCAAAATTATGCTCATACTGAGGAGGAGGAAAAGCTTAATAAGAAGAAAAAAAAATAAAGAAGAAAAGAAGTGATCCCATGAAGAAGAATATGGGAACAAGGGGAGCAGCAGTGAATCACCTTGAAAAAATCTAAGGTCCCAGAGTTCTTCCTAAAAATTCAACAGCTACACTTCTCTATCCGCCCCTCGATTGTAGATTTCTATGAATAAAGAACTAAGAATATCTCTACCATCCTATCCCCATGAAGGCTCCAACTAATAAGAGAAACAAAAGCAAGTACTTTCACTTTCATCAGAATCATGGACACGATACTGAAAAATATCGTCCACTCAGAGATGAGATTGAGGCTTTGATACGTTGAGGTTATCTCGGCAAGTATGTCCGAGATCGGACAAACCAACCTCTGGAGCCACACCAAAGGTCGGACGATACTACAAAATACAATCAACCAACTGCGGAAGTCATCAATGTGATTTTCTAGGGAAGTCAACTCCGGGAGACATCTAGGAGTCCTTCCAAGCGGCGGCATATTAAAAGTGTAATTTCATTTTTTGATGATGATGCCCAAAGGATTCAAATACCCCACGTCGATGCTATCGTTGTTTCTATCACAATAATAAATCATGATGTAAAGAGGATCTTGGTTGATAATAAAAGCTCTACGAACGTATTATTCTATGATACTCTCTCAAAAATGAATGTGATCAACAATCTGAAATAGGTCGACTGCCCTCTAGTTGGATTCTCAGATGACTCAATGACAGTAGAAGGAGAAATCACACTATCGATTACTATCAGAAAAGAATCCTATCAAGCAATAGTACAACTTACATTCCTGGTCATCAAGATACCATCTGTGTATAATGTCATTCTTGGCCACCTGGACTCAACGCCCTTAAGGCAATTGTCTCAACTCACCACCTATTTGTTTGATTTCCAACCAAACTAGGCATCGATGAGATACGACGAGATCAAATAATGGTCAGGCCATGCTTTCTGATAGCTTCCCAAATGAAGCCGTCGATCAAAACTCCGCCCATCGAAACTCCTGATCAAATATTTAATGATGAAGTTGAAAAAATTTAAGGTGAATCGACGGAACTACTTATTACCATCTCGCTGGGCAAAGATCCTAAAAAAATAATTTAGATAGCTTTTGAAGGAATACTGATGTGTTTGCATGGTCAGCCTTAGATATGCTTAGGATCCCAATCGACATCATCATGCACAAACTGAACATTGATCCAAAATATAAGTCAGTAAAGCAAAAGAAAAAAAGCTTTGCTCTAGAAAGGCAAAGAGCAATAGATGAGGATGTCGACAAACTCTTGGAAGCAGGATTCATCAGAGAAGTGCAATATCCAAACTGGATAGCCAACTTTATGATGGTTAAAAAAGTAAATAAAAAATGGAGGATTTGCATCAATTTTACCAACTTTAACAAAGCTTGCCTTAAGGATAGCTTTTCTCTATCGAAAATAGATCAACTGGTTGATGCAATATCGACGCACAAACTGTTGAGCTTTATGGATGCCTTCTCTGGCTATAATCAAATCAAAATAGCCCCTGAAGATGAGAAAAATATGGTATTCATTACTGACAAAGATTTGTATTATTACAAAATGATGCCTTTTAGTTTGAAAAATGCAGGTGCTACCTACCAGTGCCTAGTGAATAAAATCTTCAAGCACAAAATTGGCTGCAACATGAAAGTCTATGTTGACGATATGTTGATAAAAAATATAGAGGCAGATCGGCATATCACCGATTTGGAAGAAGTATTTAGAGAACTATGCAAACATCAAATGAAAATCAATTCCAACAAGTGTGCTTTCGGAGTTAGGGCTGAAAAATTTCTTGGTTTTCTTGTGACTCAAAAAAAATAGAAGCCAACCCTAAGAAGATTCAAGCGCTAATTGATATGAAGCCTCCCACCTCCATAAAGTAAATACAATGGCTCACTAAATGAGTAGCATTGCTCAGTAGATTTATATCCAGGTCAGCAAAAAAGTGCCTTTCTTTTTTCAAAATTTTGAAACGAATAAAAAACTTCCAATGGACAGAAAAATGCCAATCTGCCTTCAATAAGCTTAAAGCTTATCTCAGCTCAGTCCTGCTACTATCGAAACCTATTGAAGATAAAAATTTATTCATATATCTATCAATTTCACCTAATATTGTCAGCTCGATTTTAGTCCAAGATGATGCAAGAACACACAGGCCTATCTATTATACTAGCAAATTATTATGAGATGCGGAGTTCTGATATTACAGAATAGAAAAGATGATTTACACTCTGATCACCACCACCAAACGACTTCGACCATATTTTCAAGCATATTCTATTATTATCTTGACAGACCAACCCTTGAGGTCGATCCTTCAACAACCTGACACCTCTGGCTGCTTGGCCAAATGAGCTATTGAACTTAGCGAGTTTGATAACTATTATAAACCTAGACCTTCCATGAAAGCTCAGGTGTTGGCTGACTTCATGGTGGAGTGCTCAATATCTGAAGAAGAAAAGACCCCAGAGATTCAGGAAGAAGTCGCTGAAGGTCCTTATTGGCTCCTACATGGGGATGGAGCCTCTAATACCCAAGAAAGTGAGGCTGGCTTGATTGTTGTTAGTACCGAGGAGGCAATCACTAAATATGTCCTGAGATTCAATTTTAAAATCTCCAATAATAGAGATGCATATGAAGCCCTCATTACATGACTCAGAATGGCTAAGAAACTTAATATTAAAAGGCTCAAGATCTTCACGAACTCCCAACTGGTCGTCGAGTAGGTACGAGGCCATTATGAAGCTAAAGATCCTATTATGTCTTAATATTTACATAACGCCAAGAAACTGTCCAAAAGTTTCTTCGATCTTGAAGTTATTCAAATATCAAGATTAGAAAATGCCCGAGCTAATGCACTCTCACATCTCGCTACATCGGGATATTCCAATCTTAATCATAAAACATTCATTGAAATCATTGAAAAATTCAGTATAGAGGTCCAAACAATCGCTCAAGTGGATCGTGAACCTAGTTGGATAGATTCGATAATGAATTACTTGAGAAAAAAAATATTGTCCGATGATCCTACAAACTCAAAAAAAATCAAGAGACAAGCTTCTTGATATGTCATCCTAAATGAAAAACTTTATAAAAGATTATTCTTCTTCCCATTACTCCGATGCCTAAGGCCTTCAGAGGCTGATTATGTCCTTCAAGAAATTAATAAGGAAATATGTGGTAATCATCTGGGGGGCAGATCCTTAGCATACAAAGTAATCCATCAAGGCTATTATTGGTGGACCTTGCAAAAGGATGCGGCTAATCTTGTTAATAAGTGTGATTGATGTCAAAGGTACAGTAATATTCAACACCAACTAGTTGGTGAACTTACTTTTATAACTACCCCTTGGCCTTTCGCTGCTTGGGGGATGGATATCTTAGGGCCATTCCCCATAGCAATGGGACAAAGAAAATTCATGGTGGTCGCTGTTAAATTACTTTACAAAATGGGTAGAGGCTAAATCACTAGCACAAATTATAGAAAAAAAGATATAGAATTTTATCTGAAAGTTAATTATTTATCGATTTGGCCTACCTCGGATAATCATCATTGATAATAGAAAGCAATTTGATAATAAAAAATTTAAGAAATTCTATTCCAAGCTACACATCAACTACGGATTAACTTCAATGGGGCATCCGCAAACTAATGGAAAAACTAAAGATACAAATCAGATAATTCTTTAAGGTTTGAAAAACAGGATCACAGAAACTAAAGGTCTCTAGGCTGATGAACTATATAATATTCTTTGGACTTATATGATCACTCTCAGGTGATCGATCGAAGAAAAATCCTTCAAACTCATGTTTGGGTCAAACGCGATAATACTTATGGAAATCGGCCTTCTAACACCAAGAGTATAGAACTTTCATGAAGAAAGTAATTTAGATCGGTTGAGAACTGACCTAGATCTGCTAGAAGAAATCAAGGATAGAGCCCGAATATGGATGGTGACTTACAAACAAAAAATGGCCAGATATTACAATACAAAGATGAAACCAAAAATTTTTCAAAAAGATCTGGTCCTGCATCGAGCAGAGATTTCAAAGCCCATAGAACAAGAAAACCTCGCTCAAAACTAGGAAGGACCATATTAAGTCACTGAGCTAATTTAGCCAGGAACCTATAAAATAGAGAATCTAGATGGATCGAGCATCCCTAAGATGTGGAACGCAGAAAATCTCAAAATGTACTATCAATGAATTCTGAATAAAGCCTTCAAAAATTTCGTCTCACTGAAGATTTCTCCAACATATTAAAATTTCTCCGATCACCTCGACAAAAAATCAATCTACGGATCGATGGTCCCGATAGGCATAGAAGATAAAATCTCCACTATTCTAAAAGTTTGATCTCTAGATCGATAGAGTTCCAATAGATGCAGGAGATAAGATCCTCACTATTCTAAAAATTTGATCTCCAAATCGGCAGAGCCTCAATGGGCATAGAAAATAAGATCTTCACTATTCTAAAAGATTCAATCTCTAGATCGGCAGAGCTCGGATGGGCATAGGAGATAAGATCTCCATTATTCTAAAAGTTTGATCTCCGAATCGATAGAGCTCCGATGGGCACAAGAGATAAGATCTTCACTATTCTAAAATATTGATCTTCAGACTGATGTTATTATAGATTTTAATCAAATATCGATCTCTGGATCTATGTTATTATAGATTTCAATCAAATATCGATCTCCGAATCGATGTTATTATGGATTTCAATCAAATATCCATCTTCGATCGATGTTATTATGGATTTCAATCAAATACCAATCTCCGAATCAATGTTATTATGGATTTTAATCAAATACCAATTTTTGGATCAATGTTATTATGAATTTTAAATAAAAACTGATCGTCAGATCGAAGTTAACTTAGACTTCTGTTAATTACTGACCTCAAGGTCAATGTTATAATTTTTTATTGATTAATGATCTATGGGTCAAAGCTTCTAAATTGTGTAGATTTCTATTAATTATCGACTCTTGGATTGATCTTATTATAGACTTTATTAATCCCCAATCTTAGGATCAAAGTTATGCGGGACTCCTATTTAATACCAATCTTCAAATCGATGCCATTACTAATATCGAAGGCAACTTATATCGGGATCCTATCAAGATGAAATTACTCAATTATTACTTAAAAAAATTTTCAAAATGAAATACACAAAACATTGCAACAAATTACACCAAGTCGGAGAAACCCGACGTCACACACAAAGATCATTTAAAAAGAAAAGGGAATTTCATTTTATACTGAAAAAAGTCATTATAAAAAAGCCCAAAATGGGCCAATACAAGAAAACAAACAAAAATAAAAATAAAAAGAAGAAAAATATAAAGTTAGGTATCTTCCTGAGGAGCTTCAATCGAAGCAGCGTCCGTCGTGTCGTCCTCCAAGGAGATAATTTTGGCAGACACTAGGGCAGGAACTGGAACTTTAGTTGGAGCAGATGCGGGGGCCTAGATGGGATCTGAAGTCTCCACCTTCAGCTTGATCAGTACAATAGGTACCTTCAGGATAGGTTGAGGTAGCTCTATAGTAGAACCCACATCTAGTACCGATTGGGGCTTCACTCCTGCAGCCAAGATAAGACTGGCCTCCATGGTAACGCCGCTATGATCTAAATTGGAAATGAGTTTTCCAACTAGACCCCTGCAGCTGTTGAAGCTGCTTTCGAAGGCCTCACTAGTGGCTTCTATGATCTCCTCAATGAAAACCTCAAAGGACTTGTACTCCTCCATGGTGCGATCGGCAGCGATCCTCCAGTGCTCCAAGTTCCTCTGATAGGTTAGGAGCGCCTTATCCCAAGCAGCCAACATTTCATCTCGAAAGGTCATCGTCTCCTCTAACTCCTTTATTCTTATCTCTAGATCAAAAATCTTAAAGATCTCCAGCTGTAGCTCCTGCAGCTTCTCCTCCCCCTCATTGACCTTCCCCTGAAGGTGTTGGGACAATCGATATCGCCCTTATACCAATTACAGTAAAAAAATTTTATCTTTAGCATGGACCTAAGAATATCTTTGACATTCTCTAAGGGCAGCAAACCATCAATCCATCAATTTAGATCTATGATGGGATGCCTTCCTCCTTGGGCTTGAGGGAGGCACCCCTCTTACAGCGGCAACTCTAAAGAGAAGAGAGAAGAGAGATTGAGGAAGAAAAGATCTGTATTCCAATGCATAATAAAATTCTAATACAACCTATGTATTTATACATAGCTATTAGGCCTGACCAAAAACTCTTCTGGCTAATCAAATACATGAAAGCATCCACTGAGCCCATGTACATATGTCACACATGCTCTCATCCCCTACATCTAGTCTCGATCCATACATGAGTTAGCTCCTTTAAGATCTTATTGGACCAAACCTTAAGACCTCTTAGATTAAGTCTAATCCAAGATCAAATAGAAAATTTTATCTAGTTCTATTCACCACTATCGAGCCGGCTCTCTCAGGAGCTGAGCCAGCTCGACTGCACTCCAAGTGGCTTGATCTTAGTTCGAGATGACTCGACTACGTATCCGAGCCAGCTCGTCTATGTGTCAGCCTCTTATTTTGGTTAATTTTTTTTTTGGCTTTGGTTCTTTGCTCCACCTTGTGTCCCAGATCTCTGGAGTACCTATCAAGTTTTCTCAAGATCCTCACACCTGAACCTCGAGTTCTGTATAGGGCTACACACTGCCTTCACCTAGGATAACTCATGTCCTAGCCCTAGGACTCACATCCATCCTAGTATCCTGGAGCTAATACTCTGACTCCTCCTATAGCCTTTCAAGACTTGGAAGAACCATAAATCCTCACAGAAGGTCCAATAAAGATTTATTTTTCTCTAAAATTTTGTTAAGCTTCTCTTGGAGCTGCTTCTTCAGTCCAGTAGAAAGCTTCTCTCCTTTTATGGCCTTCTTCTTCGCTGCTTTCTAGCAATCCTTGGTAGAGTGCAAAGCCTCCTCTACAGACTTCTTATTTTCGTTGAGCTAGCCGATATACTCAGCGAACAATCGAAGGTAGGAAGCAGCCTGGTAAAAGAGCAAAAAGACGTCAGGTCGGTAAAAAATCAATGTAAAAAAAGGAGAGAAGAAAAGAAGAAACTTGCTTACATCCAGAATGCTGCTGAAACTATTGTTCAGTAGCTTTTCTGGATCGAGGTCCCTCCTCTAAGTACGCAGCTTCATCTACGATATAATAGCGTACAGGAGATCCTTCCCTAATGTCGCTGTATCCTGCAGAGAAGTCTGCGAGAGATCAATCTGATTGACCAAGGTCGTCGATGGGTCAACCGAGGGAATCTTTGAGCCCCCAGCAGGCCGGGACTAGAAGGCAGTTATCGATATCAACATAGTCGGTGGACTAGGCCATGATGGTGCAGTTGCGGGACTCGACCTCCGATGGATGGTCGGTTTGTTCTAAGGCGAGCAGACCACCTTGGTAGTCTGACGATGTCCCCTGGAAATCAAAGAAGATACTGGCAATGGGCAAGCGCTGACAGGGTCCGCGTTGACTACAATTGCCCCTACTTTGGAAGGAGGCGCAAATTGGAGGGTCGTCGAGCTAGAGTCAACGACTTCTTTTTCCTTTCCCTTCTTTGTTGTTGGAGGATCGAAGGAATGCGACTTTCTCTTCTTTTGTTCCGTCAGCCTTCGGAGATCGAACCTCATGAGCGCTGCAATAATAAATAGAAAATGTGATCGAATGAAAGCTAAGCATAGAAGAATAAAAGAATTTGATAGCAGACTCATCCCGGGGGGAGACAAAGCTGATGCCAGAATCGAATAGTGATTGGTCTGTCACCAGTTGACCGAACTTAGGCACTTTGATACCAAGCATCTCTTTAAAGGCCTCCTTATTTTCAGGCAGAATAGACTTATTGGAATTCCAGTTTAGCCAGGGACTACCCCAACTAGTACTGAAACCCCTAGGAAATCAGAAGAAACAAAAAAAAAAAAAGACTTTTTCAGTCGTAGATTGAAGAAGGAAGAGCATAACCAAATTTACAATTGGGCCGAGGTGAGAAATACCACTAGTCTTTTTTAGTTGGGTATTTTTTTAAAATAGAAAGGGCCATAAAGAGAGAGGTCCTAAGGCTATGGCTGCAAACCTACAATAGATGAAAAAATCAGAATAATCCTCATGCCATTAGGAGCTTCCTAAGTCGACTGCAAGCCATAATAATCTAAGATATTGCAAATAAAGGGATGAAAGGAGAAGCACTGCCCAGATTGAAGTGATTCATCATAAAAGGCTACGCAACCCACAAGAAGCTGTGTAACCCGATCACTCGGACTAGGAGTGATAAGTTGAAAGTTCTTTAGTATAAAATACATTTTTCTGAGCTTTTCTAGATCAACATCTATCAAGATTGAAGGCTCAGAACTTTGACCAAAATAGTCTAGAAATCTTCTTATCGAAGACTCCAAACCTTCACGATCAAAAGTACTAACCTCGACAACTGCCAAAGAGGGATTATCCCCCTCAATGGCAAGAAGGGGTTGAGTTGATCAGATATCATGGCTACCCGAGATGGACTCCCTCCTCTTACCGACACCAGGAGAGGTACTCTCTTGAGAGGACATGACTAAGAAAAACCTAATAAGATGAATGAAGGAAAATGAAGGAGACAAAGAGAGAAAACCCTGAAAAAGAAGGGACTCTAAACCCGAAAGAGAGATGAAGAAGTCTAACTAAAAAAAAGGCATCTTCATTGCTTTCAGCAGCTCTCTCTAAGCTCCAGCAATCACCGAAACCACTCCCTCCTCCGGTTGACTGAGAGTACAAAAACTTCTCTGGCTGCAGAAGTCTCGCACGGGCAAAATAGTAGTGAAAATGAAAGAAGGACGAACAAGTACCCTATATATATAGGAGGAAACAACGGCTTAGAGTAACCCGTCTATCGTTGGATTTCAACCACCTATCAATCATCCAAGGAAACTATTAGATGTGTGTCCTAGAAGCCAAATTAGCTAATACTTGTAATACACTTCAAGCGGCAATTTCATAATTTTGATTATAAATTAATAAAAAAGTTATTTTCTATCATAGTATGTGCATTTAAAGTATCTGTGATACATCCTATGAGTTAATGATAATGATAATTCATATTTTCAAGAGTTAAAAATTTAAGAAATAAATTTAAATAATTAACTCACACTATAAGAAAATAGTAATTTTACGATCGATTTTACGATCAAAATTTTTGCAATCAATTTTATGATTGATTATTAAAAAATTAATATAGAGATCGAAAAATATCAATCATAAAATTCTAATTTTGAGAATGATTTTGCAACAAAAAATTTGAATAAAAAAGCAAGTTTATAAAATATTAATTTTGAAAAATTTTGCAATCAATTTTATAATCAAAATTTTGATTGCAAATTTTTTAATTAAAAAATGATTAAAAAATAAAAAATTATTTTTTAAAATTTAAAATAATTTAAATTTTTTTTGACCAATTTTTTAGTCAAATAATTAATTTTTTATCAAATTTTTGGTCATAAATTTTTTGACCAAAAAATTTATCAAAAAATACCAAAATTATTTTTTTAAATTAAAATAATTTTAAAAAAATTCAACCAATTTTTTGAATAAAAAATTAATTTTTCTTATCAAATTTTTTATCACTAATTTTTTAACCAAAAAATTAATCCAAAAATGCTAAAATTATTTTTTTATTTAAAATAATTCAAAAAAATTTTCAATCAAAAATAACAAAATTATTTTTTTAATTTAAAATAATTCAAAAAAAAATTTGATCGATTTTTTGATTGAAAAACTAATTTTTTTCGATCAAATTTTTGATCATAAATTTTTTGATCAAAAAATGCATCAAAAAATGCTAAAATAAATTTTATTAATTTAAAATAATTTAAAATTTTAGCAATCAATTTTTTTATCATAAAATAAATTATTTTGATCAATTTTTCGATCATAAATATATTTTACAACTAAATATAATTTTTTTTCTATTTTTCTCTAAATATGGTATAATTTTAGAATTTAAAGCCCATCTTGATCATTTATTATCTAAATAATTATTGTTAGAGTATCATTATAAAAGATTGGCTCGATCCGATAGCCTTAGTAATGTCAATCAATAAAATTTAATTTCGATGGCCAAGAGCAACTATATGATGATATGATAAATAGAGATTATCGATGGATTTGAAAACTTGCAACAATAATCTCAATAATATTTATAGTACACTATCAAAATTTTATTTAAATTAAATATTATTATCATGATCAATTTAACATGGAATGATCTGGATCGTTAAATAAAAAATGAGTGATCAAAAGGCCAAATGCCATTCGATTATAAGATATTTTTTTAGATAAAAGATCTTTGCAACTATTTTGATTATTTGTATGGTAGTGATCATAAAATTCAAACCATGTATATATAAACTATCTAAAACTATATGTTTGTTAATATATGTACTTTTATAAGATCTGCTTAATTTCAATGATTCGTATATGCGTAGTTTGAATTTTATGATTACCACCATATAAATAATTAAAGTAGTAGCAAAGATTATTTATATAAAAAATTATCTTACAATCGAATGTCATTTGGCCTTTTGATCACTTATTTTTTATTTAATGGTTCAAATGATCTTGTGCTAAATTGATCATGATAATGACATCTGATCGAAATAAAATTTTGATAGTATACTATAAATATCATCAAAATTATTATTGTAAGTTTTCAAATCCATCGATGGTCCTTATCTATTCGATCATTATACGATCGTTTGTGGCCATCAAAATTAAATTTTATTGATCGACATAGCTAGGATTATCAAATCGAGCTAGTCTTTTATGATGATACTCTAACGATAATTATTTAGATAATAAATGATGAAGATGGACTTTAAATTTAAAATTATATCATATTTAAAGAAAAATAAAAAAAATTATATTTAATTATAAAATACATTTATGACCAAAAATTCAATCAAAAAAAAATATTTTCCAATAAAAAATTAATCAAAAAAATTTCAAATTATTTTAAATTAAAAAAATATTTTTTGCATTTTTAGATTAATTTTTTGATCAAAAAATTTATGATTGAAAATATGGTTAGAAAAAATTAATTTTTTGATCAAAAATCAATCAAAATTTTTTTTGAATTATTTTAAATTAAAAAAATAATAATTTTGTTATTTTTTATTGATTTTTTGATCAAAAAATTTACAATCAAAAATTTAATAAAAAAATAATTTTTTGATCAAAAAATTGGTCAAAAAATTCTAAATTATTTTAAATTAAAAAATTAATTTTGATATTTTTTGATCTATTTTTTGGTTGCAAAATTTTTTAAAGTTTTTGCAACCAAAAAATCGATCATAAATTTAAATTTTAAAAAATTTTAGTTGACGCCCTTTTTTTGGTGATTTACCCAATTATTTTTTTAAAAAAAAAACTTTATAAGCCCCACCCCCATCCCAATCGCCCCCGACCTCCATCTTCCCCTCCCAGATGATCGCCCGTGATAGGTCCCCCTCCCCTCCCTAGAGATCGCTCACTACGGCCTCCCCTCGCCAACCCACCATGACACCCCCCTTCTCTCCCCGATTACTGCCCTTGATGCCTCCCCCCATCAGCTAACCACGATGGCCCTCTTCCCCTCCCTAGTGATTGCCCGTGATGGCCTTCCTTCGTCGGCTAGCCACGACGGTCCTCCCTCCCTTCCCCAGCTTGCGACGCCCCCTCCCTTTTGGCCGCCCCTTATCGGCCCGCCCGCAACAACTCCCCTTCTCCTTCTCCTTGTCGCCACCTACCGTCGATCTCCACCGTCGGAGTTATGGGGGTGGTGGGGGCAATCGAGGGCAGTGCGGGCGAAGCGAGTGGCCCGGGGGTAGGGTGGGCGGTCGAGGGGAGGTGCGAGCGGTCGGGAGTAGGGCAGGCAGCTGGGGGGTGGTGCGAGTGGCCTGCAGGCAGCACAAGCGATCGACAATCGACAAGCAATGCGAGTGGCCAGGGGTAGTGCAGGGGGTGCAGCGTGGGGGATCAGAGGGCGGCGGCACTAGTGGATGAGGATGGTGATGGAGGCGGAATGCTGAAGACGCATGGGAGGAAGACAGAAAAAAATAAATAAAATATTAAAAATAATTTAAAAATATTAATAATATATTATTTTATAAAAAATAAAATATATAAAATATAAAAATAATATAAAATTTAAATTTTAAATAAAAATTAGAGATCAATTTTGCAACTAATTTTAAAATTTTAAATATTATAAAAAATAAATAGCGATCAATTTTATGATCAATTTTTTAATTAAAAAATTTAAAAATAATTAGCAATCAATTTTATTAATAAAAAAATATTATAAAAAATTAACAATCAATTTTGTGGTCGATTATATTAATAAAAAAATTTAAAAAAATAGTGATCAATTTTGTGATCTATTATTTTTTTAAAAAAAATTAAAAAAAAATTTATGACCAAACTTTTGATCGATTATTATTTAAATTTTTAGTTTAATATTTTTTTCATTAATTTAGTGATCAATATTTTTTAAAAAATATTTTACAAAAAAATTAAGCTCAAATTTTTGATCAATTTAAAAATTAAAAAAATTATAAATTTTTATAAATTTTTTTAGAAATTAGAAAGTAATTTTTTTATAAATTTTTAATTTTTAAAAATTAGATTATTTTTTTTTATATTTTTTTGGAAATTAGAAACTAATTTTTTGGTTGAAAAATCGATCGTAAGTTTTTAAATTTTTTTAAAAAAATTTAATAATTTTAATAATTTTTTTCATTCGATAAATCGATCGCAAGATTTTGCGATCGAAAGAATCGATCGAAAAATATTTTCAATAAGCCTTTTTGTGACTAAAAATTTTCGATTGTAAAATCGATTGCTAAATTATTAGCAACCAAGTTTTGGTTTTTAGCGATCGATTTTTCGATCGCTAAACCCTATTTTCTCGTAGTGTCATAAATTACTTCTGACCATAAGATCATCATGAGGATAGTGATCGATCCAGAAGATTAGTGTACGATCGCTTTTTTAAGATAGATGAGTCTTGAGTCTATGGTATGGAGTCATCAGAGCGAAAGTATGGATACTCATTAGAGAAGAAGAGCATTGAGCATGACCACCTCGAGCAGTCACAAAGGAGTCTACCTTCTCTTCGATGACTAGCTCGATACTGCAGTGGTGTGTCTGGTTCTTTGACCTAAGGTGCATCGATAGTTTATCTTAAGAATGTTATAGTTTGACTATATCATAACTCGATCTTCTAGCCATTCAAAATCCTGAGGTATATGTTGGCTATAGCATGTTCATTATAGAAATTGGATTGCACCAATAGGAGATCTATCTATCTCAGTTGACGAGAAGTAGCCCTATGATGATCATGAGATTGAGTCCATAAGTCTATTATCATGGCAATGTGAAGATGATAGAAAGAGTTTCTATTAGATTTTCATATCGGACTCAAATCGGATGATTAATTCATATGATGAATGTTGGGTTTGACGAGTTCACCTTAACCCTAATCCTTTCGGGACTCAAGATAGAAGAATCCAATCACACAGGTAGCAACACCAAGAGGTTCGCTTTTAGTTCTGATGGATTGCCACCATATACTACTAGGTATTATTAGTAGATTTTGGAAGCAATTAGAATGATCTTGATGATCGATTATTCTAATTATATTAATCTAAAAAATTATGATCCATTAAAAGATATTTCGATGATGTCGATGATAGAAATTACGACATATCCTATTACCATATGAAACTAAACCTAACTAGATCATACAAACAAGGGTTTGGATCTGGATGTGATCAATTGGGCTAACATAGTTTGATTGATTTGGATTTGATCCAATCAGGTTCAAGAAAATTGTGTTAGCACACGATTGAGCCTAACATTCTTCTTCTATAATTTTTTTGATCTATCACTAATGAGTCAAATTTGATTTGACTCATCCCTGGATTATAAATGGGTTTATTTTCATCTAGCTAGAACTTGTTTAGGTCAGATTAATTTTAGAAATAAATCCATTCTGAAATGCAATTAGACTAGGGTCAATAGTTGACCCAATTAAGAGAATTGAGAGTCACAGGATCAGAGCCTTCTAGAAAATTTTTTAGGAACTTTTTTCCTCTAATTTTTGGTTGTGTGATAGGGCTTGAGTCATACTTTGGGTGTACCAAATTTGGTGATTTTTGGAGCTGCCTAGATTGGGTTAAGATAGAGTTTGATTTGGATCAAACTCTTGAGAAAAGAGTCCTAGGCGCCCTGGACTCTTCCTTATCCCTTCATGCCGCCACCTTTAGAGATGTTTTTGGTCGACCAAACCTAATAGAAATCAGGTTGGGGATGTGGGCTATCAGGTATAGATTCCTAAGTTATCAAGCAATTTGATTGCTTGATAAAAAGGGACTCTAAGGTAGCGTAGGAGTCTATTTAAAGATCCTGCGCCATAGGGCTTTAATTCTTTGATCACCATGCCCATATGCTGCCACCATAAACCTCCTCCATGCCCCATCTAGAGCTCCTCCCTCTCTTCTCCACGTCCACACTAGAGTTGGTGAGGTTTCAACCATCAAAAGTTGAGAAAAGATGAAGATAAAACAAGACAGGGTGATCTAGATCAAGAGACAGGGTGTTGCCTTCAAAGTTTGTTTGAAGGCTTCATAAATTAGATCCAAATCTAATCTTTTGAGATTAGATCCATAAGGAGAGTGCATCCAAATCCAACCTAAGTGGACTTTGGTAGAGGTCAAGCAATTGCGTGGCTACATCTAGAACCCCAAGTGTTAATAGATCATCGATAGGATAAAAGCTATTTAACCAACCAAGGTAAGAAAATTAAATTAGATTTAATTATAATTTTTAGTTTTAATATTAGATCTATAGAATCAGATCCGAGATGTCTCGGATCTGATTAGGATTTTTAGAAATTTTTTTGAAATATTCCTTCAGATCTAATTAGATATGAACGATCCTATGGCAGAAAATATGATTTTTTCTTCAGAAACTATAGAAATGTTGTTTTGATGTACCGGCTTAGATCAAGCCACGTAATTCTACTCTGTATGGTAGTTCATCCAGCCCACGAATGAGCGCCATGTGCCCCACATCGCCTGGGTAATAGTGGCACAGCCAATGATGGTCTCACTCTCTCCCATGCTTTCTTAAATGCTAGGGTATGATAATTTCGGTGAACAAGATAACATGTCTTTTCGAATCATTTAAAAATCAAATTTGGCAACCACATAAAATGATCCTTGGCACAGTGAATGACCTTTGAAATGACTTTCTGCACTTGTCACCAAGGGAGTTCTGCTCTAAGTCTGAAAAGTAGGAGGCAACTATTGATACGATCATCTTCTATTGGATACGTGGCATCATCAAAGGGATCACCATCTCAGATAATAGGCAGTGTGTTTGACTGCAGGTCCATAAAATACCAACCTAGAGGCTAGAATATTAGCCATTAACCAAGTAATCTAGTCTAAATCGGTAAATAATCGACCTCGTCCTGATAGCGCATATTCATATCAGTATTTTGTTGACATGAAGAATAGCGATTGTCAAGTTCCATAGGAGATTGGGTCCATACCGACCTCATCACCATTAACTAATATGGAGCCAAAATGACCATCATAACGTCTAAGATCGATAAAATACCAACATCATCAGTTGCAGCAAAAACTCATTTTGAGATCGATAAATTATCGATCTCATCATAAAAGCCAGATCGGTAATTTATCGACCTCGACATGTCCGGACAGCCAACTAAATGCCAACTGCGCTCCAATCAAATTGCGATCCTCCTCCAGCTTTACTCCAACTAATCACCAGCAAGGCCAATGGCCAATAGTTGCAATCCAGCTGGCCATAATGAACTAATGGCCTAACAAATTTTTCTTAAAGCCTAAGCAAATCTCTCTATAAATAGGAGGTAGGATATCCCTTCAAAGTAAGCATAAGTTCATAGAGTCAAAACTCTACTAAAATTAAATCTCGACTTCTCCATTGAAGGAAGATTGATCCTTTTTTTCACTCAAATTCTCTCTTTCTGCCTTTCAATCTTCCATTTCCATTATTTATTAACAAGGCTTCAGCTGACTTAAGCATTGGAGGATCCAAAATAGGAGGATATTCCATCAGTTCTTGTACTTTTCTTATAAGCTGACCCATGATCTACGTCAAACTAGCTCAATCAGCTCTCCAGCATAAATCTCCTCGACCATCTGAAGCCCTACAGCAACACCTTTAAATAGGGACATCATGTAGATAAGATGTTTGACTCTTATGTAAACTTAAAAACCAAAACCACTCGAATATAGACTCTATAAACCTCTAAAAAAATAATTAAATAGAGTTTTAAAGTTATTAAAGTTAATGATCAAATAAAATTGGAATCATAATTGGATTGGAAGTTGACTGTGCATCTCAATAGGTTAAAGCTGCTACTCGACCATTTAACGCTAACTCAAGGATGCCCAGTGCCGCAATCATCACCAATTAAGCATAGCAGCCACTGGACCATCATCATAGAGGTATGCAATATTAAGAAAGACGCCTCGAATTCTCCCATAATAAGCCCACAGCGAGATCAAAGATGATGAATGAAGTCCAACGAGCCCAAAAATAATCAAATGGAGTCCAGACGAAAAAGATACGTGCAAAAGAAAGTCAGACACCTTCAGGCTCATCGGAGGGATCCACCGATGCCGTCGAACGGTGGTGATGCAGCCCAAAATCGACCACATGCGGCGGTGCTGGGCCAACCGAGCATGCCAGCACGTGCAAGGGGCGTGCATGGGCCGCGCAGGAGTAGGCCATGGGCATGGGCCGCGCGGGCACAAGCCTCGCAGGCGCTAGGACCACGCGGTCCATCATGGACCATCGGTCCACCACAGCCCACATGGACTAATTGGCCATTTTTAGGCCTTTTCGCACAGTCCACAGCACTGTTCCATGAATCGATCGTGATCCAATGGCTCTGATTTGAGCTGATCGCAATCAAATAGCTAGATTCGATCCATACATGATCAGGACTGCTGTGCGCTATTCGATGACCCAGAAGGAAGTCGATCATGATCGAATGGTCCAGATCACCCAGGAGGGTTTCGGTCGTGATTGGACGGTCCAGATTGATCGAGTGTGATTAGATTTGGATTTTCTACTTGAATACTATTTTTGAGTTTCTAGAGTCTATATAATTTTGATTGATGAACCATTTATTGCATTGGAAAGCTGACGACGTTCCGAAGGTGCTATGAGATTTATTGAAAGATTTTAGAAAGCTTTTATAAGAGTTTTGGAGCTTCTTATTGAGAGACTCTTGTACAAGGATTAAGTGATAAGTTCTTCTTATATTATTTGATTTTTTCTCTCATTATAAAGCTTTGCATGCCCCATGGATGCGAGCCCTTGGACTAATCCACATACTTGATTGCTTTCTTATTTTATTTTTCTTCTTTCTTTTTATCATAATTCGTCTGTACTAGATCCTTAACAAGTGGTATCAAAGTAGCTGATACCCCAATAGATTGGTATCAGAGCCAAACAGTATCAGAGTGTAAATTGCAATAGTAGATAGAGATTGAAGAATATGAAGAAGATAAGTGCAATCAAGATGGAGATCAATAGGTCTGATGAGAAGGATAATTTTTTCTTATGGCAAGCAAGGGTAAAGGATGTCCTCATCCAACGTGGGTTGATCAATGCTCTCTTGTACGATGAGATGCCAGCTACCATAAAGATGAAAGATTGGAAGCGGACTCAGATATAGGCAATGAGCACGATCTACCATAAAGATGACGAAGTCTCTTATCAACATCCTCTTTCTTTGGAGGTAGTTCTATTAGCTGTAGATGGACGAAGGCTAGAGCATGCAGGAGCATCAATCCAATTTTTAGAAGATCCTCACCGACCTTCTCAGCATTGACAAAAAGGTTATGGAGAAGATCAGAGCATTTATCTTGCTAGCATCACTTTCTCCTTCGTATGAGTCCTTGGTGATTGCTCTTCTAGTGAAAAATAGTATCATCAAGATGGACAAGGTCACTACAGCAATACTCCAGAATGAGATTTTTAGGAGGCAAAACCAAGTTTCAAGCTCAGATGGCGGCAGCTCAGCTTTGACGGTTTTTAGAGGAGTAGGAGGTAGTAGACGGAGTGGCGGAGGATTGCAAGAAGGATGATTCAAGTCCAAGATGAGGAACCAAAGCAAGATCAGATGCTACAGGTGCAACGAGTTGAGGTATCGAGTCAAGAATTTTTATAACTCAAGGATCGAACGATGACTACTATGGCGGTGGTCAGTAGCGATACAGAAGACAGTGATGATATTCTTCTAATTACTGTTAAGGTATCTACTTCTTTCTCTCAATAGATTATTGATTCTGCTTGTTTCTATCATGTATGTTATAGAGAGAAGATATTTGACTCCCTAAAGATCAGTGAGGGCATTGTGTTTCTGCCAGATGGATCGAGCTGTAAGATCAAGAGCAGCGGGATGGTCAGCATGAAGCTCCATGATGGAATAGTAAAGAAGTTGGATGAGCTCTGATATATATCCAACTTTAAGAAGAATCTAATCTCACTGAGCAGATTGGATTCGATCAGCTTCAAATGAAAAGCTGATGAAGAAATCTTGAAGGTCATGCGTGGCAGTAGGATGGTGCTAAGAGGAAGAAAGTATGGAGGATATTACCTCATGACAGTGAGCCTAGTGCAAGGTAGAGCTCTATATGGAGATGAATCGAGCACGGAACGAAACACTCGGAAGGATGACATGCGATGTTGCAAAATGAAGTTTCTATTGCTGCAGAAGACTTTTTCGAGCAGGTCTTTGGTCAGAGTAGACACAGCCCATGATGAAGGTGGGATCGAGCAACCTGACTCGACTCCCATGTTTGTCCATCCATGAGATAGCAAGCATGCCCCAGGGCATGGGGGGCGAGATGGATCACAGGCTCTCAGAGATAGATGGTGGTCAAATATTAAATCGAGATGGAGATTGTTAAGAAAGATGCCTAGAATTCTCCCATAATAAGCCCATAGCAAGGTCCAGGATGACAAATGGAGTTCAACAAGTTTAAGAACAGTCCAAATAGAATTCAGACGAAGAAGATACACGTGAAAGAAAGTCAGAGGCCTTCGGACTCACCGAAGGGACCCATCGGCGATGCCAGATGGTGGCGGCGCAACCCAAAATCGGCCACATGCTAGATCGATCGGGCGCGTGAGAACATGCAGGAGTGTGCATGGGCCGCGCGGGAGTGGGCAGCATGGGCGCAGGTCGTGTAGGCGCCAGGCCCACATGATCCATCATGGACCGTTGGTACACCACCGCCCGCGTGGACCAGTTGGCCATTTCGCACGGTCCATGGCACTATTCTATGGATCGATCGTGATCCGATTGCTTAGATTTGAGCTAATAGTGATTGAATGGTTGGAATTCCATCCGAGCCTGATCAAGATTGCTGCGCGCGATCCGACGATCCAAGAGGGAGCCGATCGTGATCGAACGATCAAGATCAATCTTGAGTATGATTAGATTTGGATTTCCTACTGAAATATTATTTTTGAGTTTTTGGAGTCTATATAATTTCGATTGACGAACCATTTGCTGCATTGAAAAGCTAGCAACGTTTCGAAGGTATTGAGAGATTTCTTGAGAGATTTCAGAAAATTTTTATAAGGATTTTGAGGCTTCTTATTTAGAGACTCTTGTACAAGGGTTGAGTGGTAAGTTTCTTTTGTATTGTTTAATTTTCTCTCTCATAATGAATTTTTGCATGCCCTATGGACATAAGCTCTTGGATTGATCTACATACTTTGTTGCTTTCTTATTTTATTTTTCTTCTTTCTTTCTATCGTAATTCGTCGGTACTAGATCCTTAATAAGTAGGATCAGAGTACCTGATATCCCAATAGATTGGCATCAGAGCCAAACAGTACCAGAGCATAAATTGCAGCAGTGGATAGAGATTGAAGAATATGAAGAAGATAAGTGCAATTAAGATAAAGATCAACAGATTTGATGGAAAGAGTAATTTTTTCTTATGGCAAGCAAGGGTAAAAGATGTCCTCATCTAACATGAGTTGATCGACGCTCTCTTGTACAACGAGATGCCAGCTGCCATGGAGGTGAAGGATTAGAAGTAGATTCAGATGTAGGCGACAAGCACGATCCACTTATACTTAGCGGATGATGTGGTGATTCATGTACTTGATGAGACTTTTTCGACGATGCTGTGGTCGAAGCTCGAGAAGTTATACATGATGAAGTCTCTTATCAACATCCTCTTTCTTTGGAGGCAGTTCTATTAGCTGCAGATGGACGAAAGCTAGAGCATACGGGAGCATCAATTCAACTTCTAAAAGATTCTCACCGACCTCCTCAGCATTAGCAAAAAAGTTGAGGAGAAGACCAGAGTGTTGGTCTTGCTAGCATCGCTTTCTCCTTCGTATGAGTCCTTAGTGATTGCTCTTTAAATAGAAAATAGCATCATCAAGATGGATGAGGTCACTGCAGCAATACTCTAAAATGAGATTCTCAAGAAAAAAAATTCAGCTTCGAGCTCAGATGGCGGCAGCTCTGCTTTGGCAGTTTTTGAAGCAGAAAGCAGTAGATGGAGCAGCAGAGGATCGCGAGAAGGATGATTCAAGTCTAAGATGAGGGACCAAAGCAAGATTAGATGCTATAGGCACGATGAGTTATGGCATCGAGTCAAGGATTGCCCACAACTCAAGGATCGGACGAGGGCTATTGTAGCGGTAGCCAGTAACGATACAGAAGGCGGTGATAATGTCCTTCTGGTTACTGATGAGGTATCTACTTCTTTCTCTCAGTGGATTATTGATTCTACTTATTTCTATCATGTATGTTATAGAGAGAAGATATTTGACTTCCTTGAGATCGGTGAGGGCACTATGTTCTTGGCAGATGGATCGAGCTGTGAAATCAAGAACAGCAGGACAGTTAGCATAAAGCTCCATGATGGAATAGTAAAGAAGTTGGGTGAGGTCCGATACATACCCAGCTTTAAGATGAATCTAATCTCACTGAGCAGATTGGATTCGATCGGCTTCAGATAGAAAGCTGATGAAAAAATCCTAAAGATCATGCACGATGGTAGGATGATGCTAAGAGGAAGAAAGTATGAAGGACATTATCTCATGATGGGGAGCCTAGTGCAAGGTGGAGCTTCATATGAAGATGGATCGGGCATGGGACAAAAGACTCGAGAGGATAACATGCGACGTCGCAGAGTGAAGTTCCTATTACTGTAGGAGACTTTTTCAAGCTGATCTTTGGTCAGAGTAGACACAGTCCATGATGAAGGTAGAATCGAGCGGTCTGGCTTGACTCCCATATTTATCCATCCATGAGACAGCAGATGTGCCTCAGGGCATGGGTGGCGAGATGGATCATAGGCTCTCAAAGACGATGGTAGCCGAATTTTGAGTCGAGATAGAGATTATTGAGAAAGACACCTCAAATTTTTTCATAATAAGTTCACAGCGAGGTCCAGGACGACGAATGGAGTCCAACAAGTCTAAGAACAATCCAAACGGAGTTCAGACGAAGAAGATACGCGTGAAAGAAAGTCAAAGGCTATCGGGCTCACCGAAGGGATCCATCGACAGCGCTAGACGGCGACGGCGCAGCCCAAAATCGATCGCATGCTAGATCGACAGGGCGCGCGAGCGCGCATGGGCCATGCGGGAGCAGGCCGCGCAGGTGCAGGCGATGCAGGCGCTAGGCCCACACAATCCATCGTGGACCGTCGGTCCACCGCAGCCCATGTGAACTAGTTGGTCATTTTCAGGTCATTTCACGCGGTCCACGATACTATTTCATGGACCAATCATGATCCGATGGCTCTGATTTAAGCTAATCATGATCGAACGATTGGGATTCGATCCGAGCCTGATCAAAACTGCTATGCGCGATCCGACGGCCCAAAAGAGAGTCGGTCATGATCGGACGGTCAAGATCGATCTCGAGTGTGATTAGATTTAGATTTCCTATCGGAATACTATTTTTAAATTTTTGGAGTCTATATAACTCCGATTGACTAACCATTTATTGCGTTGGAAAGCTAGTAACATTTCAAAGGTGTTGTTAGGCTTCTTGGGAGGTTTTAGAAAGCTTTTGTAAGAATTTTGAAACTTTTTATTGAGAGACTCATATACAAGGGTTGAGTAGTAAGTTTTTCTTGTATTGTTTAGTTTTCTCTCTCATAGTGAAACTTTGCATGCCCTATGGATGCGATCTCTTGGACTAATCTACGTATTTAATTACTTTCTTATTTTATTTTTCTTCTTTCTTCCTGTCGTAATTCATCAGTACTAGATCCTTAATAAATGATATTAGAATAGCTAATACCCCAACATGCAGCAATCCCATTCGATCTCTAATCTAGATGGTACGAGCCAAGATCTTCAATAGCTTTATTAACTTGATATCTAGATCGGGCGGCTTTTAGTGGCAATATTGGTATTTTTGTCGACCCATTTTGAGCCACTCAGCAATACGTTCTTCAAAAATCTAATCGACTATCCCTGAGTTAGATCCTCGGGGCCCTTGGTACGATTTATGATTTTAGCTCTCTAGACATATCTATCAAGAAGCCAGTCCGACTAATCCTTGAAGGCAACTTACCAAGCTAATGATGTATCAATATTATAATTGGTAAAAAAGCACTTTTTATCTGTTGCTGCTAGCTGATGGCACGTTGCTTTCTCCGAACACTTAAAATAATGCTCATGGAGATTGCTTTTGATGGAAACTGTAACATTAAACGAAAACGTGATTGCTGTTTTATACTTTTTCGTTCGTCGAAAGCACAATATCCGTCTTATTCTCATTCCTTGATCTCGAACGGTATTATAGTGGATAATGCTTGATGGCACAATTTTCACAGAAGAATAAAACTTTCGGAGGGACATCTAAAATTTCACCCTTCGATTCAGCTCTTCCTTCCTCTAGCTATGCATCCACTGTTCTTACATCTATGGCCACTTTGTTGAAACCAAGAAGATGCTTGCTTGAAAGAAATAGACATCTGGAATCATAATGAGAATGAATGATTTTCATTTCAATCATTTGATTGAAAGGAATCTCATTTCAATTTCAGGATAGAATGAAAATGGTCTAATTTATTTAAAACTTAATTTTTATTTTTTTCTATAAATTTAAATTTTTATTTTTATTTTTATTTTTATTTTTATTTTAATTTCGATCATCAATCAAATATTTCAAAAAATTAGATCATTCAAATTCTAATTTTAATTTATTTTAATTTTTATTCTAATTTTGAGTTCAATCACATATCAAGCATCCTTCGAATATATATATCGCTGTTGGAGAGAATGCTGTCGCACCTTTCCTCGGGCCACATTAGGTTCGAAATTGTGAAACCAAGTGGGCTATTTGGAAGCATCGATCATGCAGCGATTATCTAGAATAAACATGTTTAACGCTCTTATAAAATAAGTTTATTATCCTAGTTAAAGCTGGTTAACGGGGGGGTGGGGGGAATGGAGACGTTGACAGCCTCGACGTTCATTCAACCCCTATTGACACCAGAACCTTGTGAGTCTCCTGGTTTTATTACAAAAAATGTTGGATGTAGATTTTGTCCGGAAGAAAGTTGGATGTTGATCAACGGGAATGCACCAAATCTGAGGCAATCGTTAGATCAAACTGTCTTATTAGCATGGCTATTGGGTGGATTATTTACAGATCTGATCCCTACGGTCTAACGCAAGAACTCGTCACAAAAGTGGTCAAGCACGTGACACAGCACCTGATACATGGAATGTGATGCTGACCAATGCTCCGTTTTCCTTGCCATGATCGGTGACGCCGGAAGCTGGAAGAATCATTGGAATTGATATTACCCTCCACCGAAAGCAGGGGGGAGTGTCGTGCCCGGCCGCTCGAGACGACGGATGCTAGCGAAAAAGGGCGCGAGAGAGAGAGAGAGAGTGGGGGAAACAAAAAAAAAAAAAAAAGTGGAGGGAGGTAGTTCCGTGGTCCATGTGACGGCAGGGACGTCAATCGGCGCGTCAAATCAGTGACGGGCCATGGCGACGCGTGGCGACGCTCCCGTGACGGCATCAGACAGCCCTGTCGGCCTCGCGGGCTCGTGGGCCTGTGCCCCAGTCGACGTTCCTCGTCACCGATGCCTCCCCCTCCCCAACCTTTTTCTATAACGGCCACCTCGGCTTTCACTCTTTTTGAACACCCGGCGCCGTTTAAACTACTTAACGGAGCCACCTTTCCGATCGGTACCACGAATGCCTGATGCCGTGATGCCCCAGACTTTCTACAAGAACCGGACGATGGTACTAGTCTAACGTGGACGGCCAAGATCGCTCCAGGCATCCGGGACAGTGGAACACGTTCACCGTCGTGATGTGACAGCACCGGCCGCCAGGGTTTTCATTATGGAGCAGTTTCATCCGACTATCAAAGAAGGTAAGAGTTACGAGCGGAGGACGGGATCCGATTCCTCCTCCATTAGAAAAAAATAGGTAACGAGATATTGGTCACATGTGCTCAACAGTAGGCCACGTTTGCGCCATTTTGCTATGATTGGCGAACGGAACTCGCAGGGATGTGGGGCCCGCCCGATGGACGCATCCCGCCTGACACCGGCTCCATCGTTGGTCTTTTCATCAGACGCCATCATCCACGGCTGGAGACTACCAGGGCGCATCGGAGGACTCAGAGAGCGACACGTGGAATGACAGGGTTTCGATTCCGATAGAAGTCGAGGGCTTTCTCGTCATTATACTTAAATGTAGTTTCCTTTTTGCGGGCGAAGCGAAAAGAAAAGGGAGAGAAATGGACTGGATCACCGTCAACACCCGACACCTGGCACTCTCTCTTCCCCCTCACCCTTTTCTCTCTCTCTCCTCTCCTCACCCTTTTCTCTCTCTCTCCTCTCTTGTCCAATTTTTGCTCTCCAGCTCTTCTTCCAGGCCCAGCTTCCCATCAGAAGAGGAGGCAAAAGAGCACACAATCCCACACCTCTTTTATGGTGGTAAGCCTTCCCATTTAGCTCCCAACTCTCCCTCGAGTGGGGTTTTGCTTTCTTTCTCTCTGTTTTTGTTTCTATTGCCAGAGAGAAACCCAAACGATCTCTGCTTCTTATGCTCTCAAGTGATAAGATGTGAGACGGGTGGGATGGTGGAAGAGAGAAGGGAGGGGGGAAGAACCCTATGATCCAGAAGATTACTTTAGATTTCTAGAGGCTGACATGGGTTACTTCCGATCCAGGGAAGCCATGTGTGAAAAGGCCCACTCCCATCTTTAAGTTGGTATTCCTGTGATCCTCCAACCCCTTCTTTCCTAGGTACTTCTCCCCTTGTGCTCTTTCTCCCCTCCTTATTCCTGTGCTCGAGGATAAGGGCTGGATCGTTTTCTTTCCTCTTTAACTTTTTTTTTTTTTTTTAAAAGTTCTGTTGATTTTTATGATAGAATCTGGCGAAGTGGTGGTCTTCATCGTGTTAGATCAGCCTCCCCTTCTGTTTTCCCCCGTCCCATCATTTAAGAGAGATTTGTGGAAAAGGGGCAGTACTCAGATCTGAGGAGCCCTATGAGTTGGGCCAGAGGGCCAGTTTATAGTGATGAGGCGGCGGAAGAAGCGATGCTTTACCAATGACAGGTGATGTGATTCTTGGGGTGGGCTTCTGCTACCAGTTTTGCGGTTTCCGTTGTTGTTGTTTCAACCACGACGACGCCACAGGAAGAGGAGGCGATGGGGGAGATGTCTCCGGTGATTGCTTTGCCAATTAGCATATGCAATCCACTCCACGACAGCCACCCAATGGAGATCAACCGTCTCAAGTTGATGACCGATGCCGCAAGCATGTTGTCCGATCCGATAGAATCGGAGGAAGCTGAGGCTGTGACCGTGGAGGAAGGAGGCGATGGCGACAATCTGGAGGTCCGGACGCTGCCTGGAAGCGATGACGAAGATTCCATGTCCGTGGGGCCGGAGCACTCAGCTGACAGCTCCAGTTATAGCGGTGGCATTGCGAGCACGCCGGAAGAGTTCTCAGCTTTGGATGCAGCAGATAGGACGGCGGTAGTGGGCTCCTGTGACATGGCGAATAGCATCACTTCCGGTGTTGAGATCATTACCGGGGAGTTGGGTGCGAGTTTGGTGACTGACGGCGTTCCTGATTCTGATCGGAAAGCAGCAGCCCTTGTTGATGCGGCGATTCAGGGTAATCGTGCCGCTGGGGGTGTTTTGCTACGGAGTTACGTACCTCTTTGGGGTTGCATGTCTATTTGTGGGAGAAGGCCAGAGATGGAGGATGCTGTAGTGACTTTGCCAATGTTTTGTGAAATTCCGGTCCGGATGCTAACCGGTGATCGCTCGGCGGACAGCGTGAGTTCAAGTTTGAGTCGCTTGCCTGCCCATTTCTTTGGAGTCTATGATGGCCATGGTGGTGTTCAGGTAGTATTTATGTGGTGATGATTTCCGTTCGTGTAAATTATGTGATTTTACTCAATTAGTTGTGGTTCGCTCTTTCCAGGTCGCTAATTACTGTAGGGAGCGCATCCATGTAGCGTTGATAGAAGAGATTGGAAATGTAAACAGGGGTTCTAGGGACAACAGCGAGGATGATTGGAAGAAGCAATGGGAAGTGGCTTTCACCAATTGTTTTGGGAAGGTTGATGATGAGGTTGGAGGGAAGGGTAGAGGAGTGGTTGGAAGCAGGTTAGGTGCCTCTCAGGAGGGATCGAGCTCGAGCCTCTCCTCTTCTTTGCCATCAGAACCCATTGCCCCAGAGACTGTTGGATCTACTGCTGTGGTGGCTGTTATTTGTTCGTCTCACATTGTCATTGCAAACTGCGGGGATTCAAGGGCTGTACTTTGTCGTGGCAAAGAACCAGTGGCTTTATCTGTAGATCATAAGGTAAGGCATGCGTTTGTTTCCTCCCAGTTAATAATTTTCATCTTGTTCCACTTTGGATGGAAATGAATATCCGAGATTAAACCAATATCCCCTTCTCTGCTCCAGCCAAATAGAGATGATGAATATGCCAGGATTGAAGCATCTGGAGGAAAGGTTATCCAGTGGAACGGATACCGTGTGTTTGGCGTTCTTGCTATGTCAAGGTCAATTGGTATGTTTTCTCTTTCCTTGCAAGGGAAAATGGTTCCATGGGTAAAAAATAGAATCGAGAATGCATGTAAAATGTTGGTTTTGGTTGCTTAATGTCTGTTTATTAAATGCACTTGATATTCATATCCATCTGGCTCACCATTATGAGATCCGAGCATGGCAATGTTTGCTTAGTCAGCTTACAGTTGCTAGGGAAAATTTCGGACTTCGTTTTACAATTGTAGATCATGTACCCCCGGTCATCTTTCTTGTTGTGGATCCAAATTAATGTGTAACATGGTAGATTAAAATAATTAAGAAGTTAAAGAAGAGTACCTAGATTGTTTTGGTGCCCCTTGGTTTAGGTGGTCACCCATTACTTGGAGTATTTGCTGTATCAGGCTGGATGATTATAATCCACATGTATTTCTAATTGGTGCTCAAAAACCTTAAAAAGATACAGCTAACAAGTTCGACTTACTTGTTTTCTTTCAACCGGGTATTAATTATTAATTATTTATTATTTATTAGAGTTGTTCATCGCATTATTTGATTGATTTATTCACGTGTTTTGGTTGAGAAATAAATGCTACAACTCATGAAAAGGTCGTTTTTCCCCTAATTTACGTTTTGCCCTTAAATTTCTTGTAATTTGAGCATTCATGTATGCTCCCACCTCCTGCCTTAGAATTACATGGTCCGCTACCCACCCACCATCTCCACATTAAAGAACACCAAGTATGTAGCTGCTGCCACACAGGAGCCATTACGAATTTTGAGAACAAGGATTGCTGAAGTGATGAGCTCGAGTTTTTTTTGCTATTATTCTAGGGAAGGTTAGAGTAATATCTTCTAAGAAACAATCATGCTAGGAACAAAATAAGTTGTGTTGAAAAACTATGAAAGAACATCATGGAGCTGATCGTCGATGCCTATATGCACTAATCTTTTAGGTTAATTTGACTATCCTGTTGAAAGATTTAATTAATGTGTTATTCATTCCTCTAGTGGTGCTTGCTCATATAAGAGAATCTCCTTGGAATCCACATGCATGAACTAAAAAGTGATTGTATCAATGTGGTTTATGTTCTTTTTCTTAGTTGGATATCTTTGAACAATTGTTGTTCTAGCATGGCCTCAGCGATGTTCATAACAATACTCTTGCAACTAGAAGATCTTCTCAAGCTGTTCTGTTCAACTGCACAAATGATTTTTCACCTTGAGGTTGGATTTGACCTTTGTGCACCAAATCATAAAGTTAACAATAATGTTCCTTACTACCAAAGTGTTATAACAGGGGCTAATTACAAGTCCACTTTCTTTCAAAAAAGTGATTCTACTCCCCTCTAGAATGAATCAATGAAACTTCTTCAAAAATAAAAAAAGAGAGAGATGGAGACCCACCTGCACTTTAATTACCCAAGTAAAGGCCAGCAGTGGCATGCTAAAGCTCTACATGAAGGAAGCAATTTATTTTGTATGTATCTATTGCTCATTCTGTGCAGTGTGCAATGTATGCGAAAGGGGCCGCAAATCAGATCCCATGATCCTTACGAATTGTATCTGTCTTGGCTCAAGTGGCATGATTCAGAGGTGCTGTTAGGCCTGATTGAAACCAAACCTCCCAGCCCAACCTGCATGGATGCTACCTTAATAAAAGATTATAAAAAATATTGATAGGATTTGGGTTTGATTCATACCTTGGATGCTTATTTCAGATGGTTCAGACTTAGTCCTTTGCTTCTTCTTGGAGAAGCAAGACCCTAGCCTCTTGCCCTACCAGAGAAAAGAGAAGGAATTTTGAGGGTGTTGCACGATAATGAGAAAAGAGAAGACAAGCAATGTGTGTGTGTGTGTGTGTGAGAGAGAGAGAGAGAGAGAGAGAGAGAGATGGTAGAGAGAGGAAGCACTTACCTAGGAAAAGATATGAGAGAGAGAGAGAGAGAGCAGTTAGAAGAGATGGAAGATATCAAGAGAGAGATGTGAGAAGGCAGGATAGAGCATTGAGAAAGATAGCACTGAGAAGGGGGTTACTTGAGGGGGAAAAAATGAAAAGAGGGAGAGGTTGGGGCGAGGGGTCAATGTTCAGTTCTGACTTCAAGTTGGATTGGGCTCGCTTTTTTTTTTTTTTTATAATATTCTTTTTGGTTGTTGCAACATGCATCTAACTTGTTGACATGCTCTCATGTAGGGGAAATGATGTGTTTTTTCACATGCCAAACTTGCATGATTTTTTTGGTTCTAGATACAATTTTTGAGAAGTTTTTCTTCTCCTATCGTACCATGAGTACCAACCTTTTCTCTTGTTTTTAACCTGTCAATTTGGGATTCCTTTTCGCAAATTAACTCTTGGTCTCTGAATTCCACTTAGAAATTTGGTTACATGTATTTGGAAATTTTGAAGGCACATAATAAGGGATATGCATGCATTTGCATTTTTTTCAACCTGGCATTGTCAACCAACTTGAATCACAAGGTAGAGTTGTTGATGAAAATTTGTACAAAAGCTTTTAATGCTGATATCTTGTTCATCTCACTGGGTGACCAATACCGAAATAAGCCAAAATATTGTTTAATTTTGAATGAGATGTAGCATTGAAATAAGTGGTGACCTCCCACAGCTAGTTGGATCTTATATGGCGCATGCCCATTGCTTTTATTCAGGTTTTGGGTGCCATGATACCATTTAATTTGAGAAGCAAATACAACAGCAATTTATTATGCTCTATCTCACCAGGTTATATATCTGAATGGATTCTATTAGGATCCAAAGTAAGATGTTCTATGAGGTCCCAAAGTATGGTTGCCATGTGGTAATCCTATTATTGATGGTACATATATGGATTCTACAAAATTAGATGGGCATGCTTGAGCTAGGCTGATGTAGAATTTCTGATAATCTACGACACATGTTTCTATATGATGCGTAGATGAAAGGTGTTATGTGACCAGAAGAAAAGTTTTGGTACACGACATCTTTTATTTTAGTGTTATACTTGAGCATGTCTACTGTAATTTACCAGAACACTGTGACTATTTCAAGTTTCAGCAAAATCACTGTCATATTACATATTGGGATTTTAACCATAAGTTCTAGCACACAGATTAAATTGTGTTTTGGATGAGTAGGATTTCCGTTGGCTGTTGGAGAAGTTTTTATTCATGTAACATGTGTTGCGAACAATATAATACATATATATCAAGCATGTATCATATATGTCATGACCGTAGGTCATGGATTCAAGATGTATCATATGACATGTATTTGTACAATTACTCAAAAAAAAAAAAAAAAGTGTTGGTACAAGTAGTTTTATTGATTGAGGTAAAGCATCTTAATCAGTTGATGATCATCAAAGTGGTATCGTGATCTTTTGATTTTGTCAATTCTGATGATTTAGATAAGGACATGATCAAATGGTGCTCTTGAGACTTGGTAACATATGTTGGTTGTTGACGTGCAGGGGACAGATACTTGAAACCATGGATCATTCCAGGACCAGAAGTCACAATTGTACCACGCGTGAGAGAAGATGAATGCCTTATTTTAGCCAGTGATGGCTTATGGGATGTCATGTCAAATGAAGAGGTTTGTGAAGCTGCCCGCAGACGGATTCTTCTCTGGCACAAAAAGAATGCTGGTGCAGCCTCTTCCACACAAAGAGGTGAAGGAGCTGACCCTGCAGCTCAATCAGCTGCTGAGTACCTTGCAAAACTGGCTCTCCAAAAGGGCAGCAAGGATAACATCACCATTATTGTTGTTGACCTGAAAGCTCAAAGGAAGTTCAAGAGCAAAACTTCGGCAGGTTAATCAGCTGTCATTCTGTTATTAGATGAGTAAAAAAAAAAACCTAAGATATAGTTTCAGTTTAGTCTCTTAATGCCGTCGATACATAAGCCCGTCTATTTTTTTTTTATTTGGGCTGTAAGGGCTGTATGAGAAATTATAGGCTGTGTATGTACCATAGGATGCTAAAGATAGGTTTATTTACTATTTCCAGTCCTATAATCTTGTAATCTTCTTTCACCTGGGCAATGTACGAGCAATGTAAATTCAAGCTATTCAAGGCCCCTCTTTGCATTTGCCTCCAAGTTCCGTGGCTGTGTGGAAAATTAAGATTGTATCTCTTTCTTCCCCTCCCACATCTTAGTTTGAGGAGAACATTTAAGGTAAGTATCTTTGGATGATTATTCCCGATAATGTCAGTCTCTGTTTATTTATCTATTCTTTTTCAGAAGTTGTTCCTGATTTGCTGCGTGAAGTGCCATATTCACTAAGGTATTCGAGCTGCTTCCCGATGATGTCTCTGCAGCTGATGATTCTTTGAATAGTGTGCCTTTATTCCAATGGCTATATATATATATATATATATATGTATGTATGTATGCAAGTTCCAAGTAAAAATGGCTGTAAAAGGATGGCTCAGCAGTCTTGTTATACTGGTACTTTTCAGATCGGACGGTATGACCTTGTATTGTTGTTGATCTTACAAGTTTATTCATGGTTTTGTCACAGGATTGTCCTAGATTACATTTTACCTAGCCAAGCTTAACCACCTCGCAAGATTCATTGCATAGTCCACATCTGAAAACAATTCAGATTCTGTTACATTGTAGAGTTTGTGTGCTGGATAATGCTGTAAAGAAGCTCCGAAAGCTCCTGATTGGGTGCATGAGGTTGAAAGCTGCTCCAGATGCTGTAGGGATAGAAAACTGCCACCTTAGAGTGGGAGTCAAGTGGAAAGAGGGCAGGTGCAGATCACTTTGGCAATTTTTTACACCATGTTAGCTTGTTTCACGTTAATTTGATGTGACCAGACATAACTCCGTGCTTGATGGTGCAGCCAGCTGCCAAAGTGAAGGTAACGTTAATCGGGCATTTTTAATGCTCAGTGCGTCCGGTGGCATGCTCTGTGCATTAGTCTTTTGCTTTTAGATGGCAAAGAGTCAATACCCACTGGTTTTTTTCACCTGGTATGTGCTGTCTGTTTGGGGCTGAGCTCGGAATCTGAGTTGTTCCGGAGCGACCATGTGATCACAGGATGCTTCGAATCTGCGCTCCAGCTCTTCTCCTGGGGAGATGGATGAGATTCCCAACCCAGGGTATCAGAAGATATATCATAACTTGGGATGTGGATACAGTTCATAAATTAGATTTGGTGAAGATTTGCGGTCCACTGTGTTTTTTTTTTTTTTGCAGTCCACTGAATTTGGTTAACAGTAAAAGAGAATCCTATACTGGGGGATGTTTTCTTTCTTCCTGGCTAACAAGTGGGGGATGTTCAATTTCTTTACTGTTCTAAGCCATTAAAAGGAAACACAAAAAGTAGGGGTGGTCTCACGCACAAAGAAAAGGAAAAAGAAAAAAAAGGAGGAAGGGGCGTGTTCAGGAAAATGGGTTATGTGATGATAGGGTGACGAGTGTAGTGAAGGGCTAATGACTAGAGTGAAATTTAACAGGTTAAAACAGGAATCCATAAATATAACACATCTTACCGTGTGAATTTGTAACTTAGGGACTTCTAAGTAATTTTAAGTTCCAATAAGGAATCTATGAGTGATTTTGCAAGCTCTAAATTATGCTTCTAAGATCAAGGGCTTCAAGTAATTTAAATTTGATTCCACCACACGCAGTTAATTCAGATATAAGCAGGGCTCTCATAGACAATTCATCTCAGTACAAAGCACATCCTGACGACTAATGTGAAGCTCATAATTGTTTACTTTTATATATTTAATGTTACAGACAGGGATCTTTGAATAATTTTATCTCAACATATAAAACAGAGTCTGCGGCACCATCAAGTTAGGAACCTTTGGACTCAAACGCCGAACAGAGACTTTGGACTCACCCCTCCACTTCTGCTTGAAGAAATAGCACTACTGAAAGGGTGCAGATTTTCGGTTTTCACGGATTACACGCGCATGCCCGTTTCATACCGTAGCGATTGTTGCAACGGCTAGGTTGTTAAAGATGATGGAACCACGTAATCTGTCGGAGTGACTGTTATGGAATAATTATTTCAGTTATTACGAATCGGTTACTTATGACTTCGTTGTTAATTAGTTTGGTTCTCTGGTGTAATCTATATGAAATCTCGATTGTATTATTACAGTTGGCTCCCTAGGCTACTCCGTATATGCTTTCACTTTATCCATGCTGCAATCTGAACAGATTTGCTTACTGATTTGTTCCTTCAAGGTAAAGTTAAATATTACTCACAACGCAACACGCTTTAATCTGGCCACAAGCATGTTGAATCCCACAGAACTTAAACCTTCACATTATTTCAACAGTCCAATTGTGTGGTATCGGTCAAGTTACTTGTTCTAGGAAGGAATCTTTTGACCACCAACCTGGCCCATGAAAACTGTTCATGTACCCTGAATCCCTCATCCACCGTGCTCCATGACTCAGTTTCACAAATTTGGAGGAAAAAAAAAATCAAGAATTTTTTGTGAGATTTATGATGGTAACTGAGAAATATAAATATTTTTTCCCTTGAACTAATCAAAATTCTTTCATTGTCCGTATAACTGTTGGGCATTCCGCGAGTACCCTTTCACCAGCACGCCAATATCCAGTCTTTACAACCAAAGTTTGATGCTTTCTAAGTTTTTAATCATTGCCAAAGTCTGCAAGCCTCTTAATTCCCCTAAAATCAATTTAAGTGGGTCCCTGGACAAATATTTGGAGAAGAGAACACCAACCAATCTTCTTGCACAAAACGAATGAAGCTCTGTTGTCGCACCCGTCAATCTGATAACACGCATGCAAGAGATGAATGGTTCTGTTGGTGCAAGCTATGTTACCATTAATTATGAGACCAAGCTTTTTCACATGCCTCTAGTCAATGCTGCATTAGTATGCAAGTCCATCATCATCCTGCATGCATGTAAAATCTAAGCAAATAAACATCAACTATTTGAAAACATCGAGTGTGGTTCTCAAGGGTTGTATGGCTGTTATGATCGGACCATGACTAAAGATTCTCCAGACTGTTGAAAGGAAATAAAACTCTACCATGCTACATAGCAATCCAACTTGCAGCATACTCTTTTATCGAAAAAAAAAAAAAAAAAAAAAAAAAGGAATTGCAGCATACCAGTTAGCAAATCATGCAAAACCCATGGGCGGCAACTCTGGATGGGTTGATGATCCACCAAAAAAAGAGTTTTCAGAGATATTATCTGATGATCATTCACGATGCGAGTGATGCAGGATTTAACCGTCCTTGTGACAAAAAAAAAAAAAATAATAATAATAATAATAATAATAATAATAATAATTACTGGGAATAGCATCATATGTTTACACTACCAAGTATTGTTCTTTTTCGCCACAGCAGTGAGAATAGCATCATATGTTTACACTACCAAGTATTGTTCTTTTTCGCCACAGCAGTGAGGAGATTGCACCATCCTAAGAGCATTACCGGCAAACTTTAGCTTTCCGAACTGATCGGTACCCAAATGCATGGCAGGAAGATCATTATAGCCGGCAGGAGACATTCACTGTTGAGGTACTTCAAGTAGAAACTTAAATACTGAAAAAGCTTGGATGATTTCTCTTGGGTTTATCCTGAACATACGCAAGGTTGTTTTCAAATGCAATTACCCTCTCCTTCGTCAATGGGAGAATTTAAAGTCACGAAATTAGTAGATAAAATAACTGTATGACTTTGTACAAGATATTAGAGCGAACATGCAGGTGGCGCATTTCCATCAAGCTAATGTTCTACCATTCAAATAAAGGTGTTACAAGATAAAGAAGAGGAGAGCAATTTTGAAGATTAGAACCATTCATCATCATGATCCCCTCACGGAGCTTGCTACATGAAGGTTCATACATATTCCCTGGCCGTCAGCTTTACTATATGACACAAAGACACCAGTTGAAAGGACTCAAGCTGAACATGTACGTGAAGACCTGAACTAGAGATAGATGGCAGCTAGTGTGATGAGGGTTACAATTGTACAGACCAGTGCCTGGAAATACATAGTAGCTGAATTGGAACACAAATTGAGGAAAGTAATTAAAATAACTAGGAGCAACAATTTAAAATGGCCTTTTCTCAGCAAAAAACAATTGAGATGGTAATGGAAATTCTGTCGGCATCATGGAATGATGATCAAGAAGTTGACCATAGAGAGACATCAACGATTATCTTCCTTCTCAACCCCATCTTGGTTGGAAGACCTTGTTCTCCTGAACAAGATGGAGTCGATTTGCTTCAATCCCATTGGTTGTGAAACCAACCGTCCAGCTGATAATCAAGAAAGATTTCCAAATAGAAGTGGAAATATCAAATAAATTGTGAGGGGCTCTTACCAGCAGGTCAGCACCCGTATGATCTAGGGAGAGGTTCTAGGTTCAATCCCTAATGGTGGCATTTCCATCATATTTCTTAAAAAGTTATAGCAACTGTTACAAAAAGTAGTATTTTCTTGTTATTAAACCTCAGGTCTCATTGTAGTCTTTCAGATTCTCCTAATGCTTCCAAGGTGATAGTAACTATCAAATAAGAGTGGTTTCAACTTTCAAGTAGCTCTGGGAAAATGCTATGCACTAGCTGTTTGAAGGATTATAATGTTTCTTGATGCCATCATATCAAATCAATTGTAAGCGTTCTTCAAGTTTTTCTAGATAGTTTAATAAGGTTTTGAGGGGGACTGTTATAGTTAGTGTTTGAACATTCACTAAATAGCAAAGTGTTCTACCATGAAATAATCACTACTCACAAGCCCCATGGAGCAGATTTGCAGCTTTTTGGAAGATACAGAAATCTGATTTTGCCTTGACTGTGTGTGCACTCAACCATGCATACGCATGCATATGCATGTGTATGTGTGTCCACATATGTGTGTGCAGGTCTGTGCATGGATGTCAGAGAGAGAGCAAGAGTAAGCAAGAGAGAGAGAGACTAACAGCAATTGCATTAGCAGCAAGGCCAGATCGCTCTCGTGGATCTTTGTTGTAGTATCTGCATAAGTAGAGAATTGCAGCACAGTACCATATCAATGGGCACACAAATCCCAAAAGCACACTGCAAAATAATTGTGTTCTTATGAGATCCACGTATGGGATAAAAAGAGTGATGGGGGGTGATGTGGCACACTTACGAACACCATCCTATTCCACAGCCGCAGCATGGAAGGGGCTTGTTGAACATAGCCAGCCGGGGGTCTTCTTCATCCTTTATCAATATATAATTCCCACCACAATTCTTACAACCATTAGATTGCCCTACATTCATCATGAGATGTCAATTAGATAAGCCACAAAACATGATAGTCTGAGGTTTCAAACACACGTTCAATATTCTCTTCATAGGACACCTTTACATTCACCGTCTGATAAGTTGTTCTGATGCACAGGAAATTTCATGGGGTTTTCGGTGAAAATGTATCAGGCTTGAATTCATTTAATTATATTTCATATGACTTCCAATAATTGTAATCAAAGATTAGTTCCAAGTTTCTGACAATCGGATGTTTTCTAACTGAGGCTTTTTCCATATTCTCCAGCAAAGGCATCACTGGTTTCATGCATCAAAATGTGATCATGAGAATTAACTCAAAGATTGTGTTGCCATATGATGAACTAAAGCTGAAAATGAAGTTGTAGTTAAAGCAAATGTTCATCCCAAACCTTTCTATGGGGTGACATATGACATTCCTTACTAGACATTAGTGGTTTACGAAATTACCATAGGACATGGATTTACAAGTGCTTTTATTATGATAAGGCTAAGAAGAATTTCATGAGATACCTCAATAAAGAAATGTACTAGGCAATAATTCTGAAAAAAGGATTGTTCAGTCCTATGAAGGACCAATCAGTTTCCAGTGCACCTGCAGTCATCAGTTTACTACCATCTAGAGAGCTCATTTCATTCACATATACATACACGTGCGTGCGCGCGCGCACATGTACTTGGGAAGAAAACATCATCAAATCCTGAAAATTGCTCACAAGTTTACCAAAGCAAACAGTAACAGATCAAGCAAAAGAAATCAGATATCATTTGCACTAGTGACGTTCAATAATTGTCAATAAAAAACAAGGAGAGAGAGAGAGAGAGAGAGAGAGAGACCATGGAACTCAGTGAGAATTATATATCTTATTCTGCAGTGATTCAATCATTCAATGCAAGATAATTGGTAACAGAACACACATTTGTCAGCTCCAGTATCTTAGGCGGTCAGTCAACTTGTGTAAAAATGATGGTAAAAGAAGATTAATATGTAACTAAAGCATAAAATTGAAGCATAAATCAAGGGAATTCAGCTACCGTTCTCCATCTGTGCAGCAGTTGCTATATCACAAATACATCTTAACGTCATTCAGTTTCTGCTCACCTCCAATTACTTGAATCCAAATAGCATGGCGTAACCTGTTAGTTTATCAAAAAATTTATTTTACGTTTATTTTTGGCACTTGGAAAATAAGCAATTAAACATATCAATCACATAAAGGAAGCCGAAGTTTGTGCCCCAACAAAAATAAGCCTGCTCAAACTGTGTTACAGAAGAAAAGGTTTAGTTACCAAGGAAACAGGAGGTAATGATCAGGGCAAGTACCATGATGTTATAAAAATAACTGGAAGAAAATGATTAATAGCATCTTCAAATTACATAAATATCGATGAATATAATAAGTTAAGAATTTCTAATATTGAATGTTGATCGCTAATCATAACATTATAAAATTCATAAAACATAGGTCGAAGACAGTATGTTAATGCAATAATAGATACTGATAAATCTGCTGCAACCCAGTTTGACATTGTATGACTACCGATTACAACACGAGATGTAAAACTATATTGGGTTTAAACGACAGATATATGAAATTAAAAATCAAAATGTTACTTGTCCCTCTCCCACGAAACAATCATTACCAGAATGTGTCTGAATAAAATCGAAGATATTTGCAGCAGATGTGATCTTCGAACTCCCATCTGTAGAGAGTAAGTGTATGGGAAAAATTATTTAGCTCCCAAAATGTCTATCACCATGATCGACTTATGTTTCCTCATCAGGGCCTTCCATCTTCCTTTAGCCTCCCACAAATGTTGAGGCCCACTGACCAGATTAACCTATAATCAAGAAAGCAACCAAAAAATTCCCCTTGAATTATGTTTCGCAATCCTCATGATGAAAAATCGGTGGTCTTAAAGTTTCTCCTCCAACATCAAACTTATAATTGTCCATCCTCAACTCATCTCAAATCAAATGACCTCAATAAATAACAAGCTAGACTTGATCTCCGGAGCTGCTCAAAATCAAAGAAATTAAGAGAGAGATCGGGGCACATCGAATCAATTGAAACATGGTAGGGTCTATACTACCCCAACCTGTCCAAGTGGGAGGAAAACACAAATCATTTGGCTTATCTACGAATTCCCAATACTTTCAATCAAGAAAACCGCTCAAAAAAAAGGAGAGAGCGAAACGGAAGAGAACGGTAAGGATCTGCCGACTTTGATGTGCATGGAACATAAGTTAGCCACCCATATCCATGGTTTTGTTGACGGAAAAAAAAAAAAAAAACTCAAAAGCTTTAGTAAAACAAACCTATCACGGAAACCCCACAGAAGAATCAAGATTCGCTTCAAAACAATCATACCCAGCTCTCGAGCTCCAAACCTTTTGCAAACCAACTATTGGAGACCGAGACGAGGACCAGGAGAAGAACCGAAAAGAGGAAGGCGGTGCTTGTTGCGGGCGAAAGCAACGGGCAGGGGATTTTGTCCCTCGGTTTTGTGGACTGTGCCGTCGTTAACGTTTTGCTAACCTTTTATTGGGTTTGGGGATACACTTCGCAACCGGTGAGAATATGAATTCGAGCGTTGGAAAGATACGCTCGGATTCGCCCTCCACCGAGGTTTTGACCGCCTCGAGGGGAAGTAACGGAAGGGAAGCAACCGGCGGTGACCGATTGTTTGTTTTTTGAATAAATAAATACAGATCATAATTCAACGTCTATCTCGATAAATTTTTAAATAAATTTAATTTATATATATATATATATATATAGAGAGAGAGAGAGAGTGATAAATTAGATTCTGTTAATTTAGATTTTATTCCATATTCGATCGGACATGCATCTAAAAAAAAAAAAATTTTTAGATATCTTGAGATTGAAAAAAATTTTAAAAAAATTATAAATAAATCCTACACCTGAAAAAAAAGCTAAAAAAAAAAAGATGACTATATGTATTTTTTTAAATATATTTTTTTTATTTTTTTGAGCCTAAAGATGTCTTGACGGCACCTAAAGATGCCTAAAAAAATTTAAAAAAAAAAATTTAGATGAAGGCATATGCCTATTTTTTTTCAAATGCGTGCATGTGCATGCTGATCCAACGATCGAAAATTCAATCGAATATAGATTTATATATATATATATATATATATATATATATATATATTAGTAAAAAAAATTTGGTTCTAGTTTTAAATTAAAAATAGCTTTTTATTTATGAAATAACTAAATTACCTCTTCAGTTATAAAACAATACTAAAATAATATTATCTTATTATAATATAATACTATCTCATTATAAAATAATATTATTTTATTATAATATAATAATACTATCTTATTGAAATGTAATACTATGTTATTGAAAAGTAATGCTTGCTTTATTATAAAATAGTATAACTTGTATTATAATATAATACTATTTTATTATAAAAAAATATTATCTTATTATAATATAATATTATCTTATTAAAAAATTAATAAAAAAAATTATGTTTATTATAAAATAGTATTATCATATTATAATATAATACTGCCTTATTATTATAAAGTAATACTATATTATTGTAAAACTATCTTATTATAATATAATACTTTATTATTATAAAAAAATATTATCTTATTATAATATAATACTGCATTATTGAAAAATAATACTGTCTAATCATAAAATAATACTATTTTATTATAATATAATATTATCTTATTGAAAAAAAAATTTATCTTATTCTAAATATAATATTATCTTATTAAAAAGTAATATTATTTTGTTATAAAATAGTATTGCCTTATTTTACTGTTATTTTATAATTATAGAAATAATTCAATAATTTCATGCCATTTGAAGAGTTATTTTTAATTTATGTTTGAAATGAAAAATTATTTTTATTTAAAATTTAAATAAAAAAAATTTAAGTTAAAATTCAATGGAGGAGTTTTTGCTGATTTATCTTATATATTATAGATAAAATTAATAAAAAAATTTTATATTAATATTTAAAATTTAAAAATTTTATTATTATTTTAATATATTACTGTTTAAATTTATAATTATCTCAATACATCGATATATATTATTATAATATATATATATATTAAAGTAAGACAATCCAAAAATTTCAGAGCCGTCACACGTCGTCATGCAATTTTTCGCGCCTCCACTCTCCCTATCCGCCATCCGCCCACATAAAACTTTTACGCACAACTATTTGTTAAAAAATATCACCCACCGTCCTTCTTTATTTGGGCATGTCCGCAAGCAAGAGAAACAAACGTACAGATTAAGAATAAATGAACGTAAGGAATCAGCTCTGTAGTTGTGCCGGAGAAGTTAAGAACCGCACGCCGGTTCCATTATTGGGTAAAAGAAGATGGTGAGGTCCTACCTTGTCAGAAAGTAGGTAGCGGTGGCACATGGGATTACATTAGAGAGAAAGTGGGGGGGATTGCAGAGCGTACGCTGAGACGTGATGGCTAGCTGGCAAGACGAGTTGGTGTCCTTTATAAGGATCGACCAAGAGCGGAAGAAGAATGATAGGAAGAAAACAAAATTGGTTCGTGCCTCATGGCAACTACATTGCGCCTGATGGAATGGAAGGACAACATTTTGAACGGACAGCCTTTTCGTTTATGATGGGAATCATGGGATATCGAGGAGTGATAAGTGTCTTATTAAAAATTCAATCTTATTTGAATGCGAAGAAATGTGCACCTAACTCTACGGTATTAGCCTCTTACTTAATTCTCGGGGGTAACTCTGTTTTGAAATGAAGAAATGCGCATATATGTAACTGTGTTTTGAAATGATGTCTGGGTGGATAAAATAAAGTTTTGAAGAGATATCCTCCTTTATCGCAATTCCATGAAGCGCTTTTAGCTCATTCTTATGTAAATATATCACTGCTATTTCCAAGTTCCAAGTGATTGCAACGACGGTGCGCTAGTTGGCGTGGGTGTTGCGTTCCAGGGTTTTTACAAGAAAAGTGAAAACGAACCAATAGGAACCGTAAAGCATTGATACCTTCCGATAACGACGGCCACTGCGGTGAAATTGGTGAGCCAGAATGGCTGGTGCTGCCATTGTAGTACAGATAAAGTGGCCCTCCTTTTAGTTTTGACTTGAAATAGCCCATCACACTTTTTTCCATCATCAGCGAGGCGAATAATAAGCACACGGCTAAGCAATCGTTGTCCCTTGCTTCTCCCAGCAGCAAGAGTATTACAACTGAAATAATGTACTACAACTGTTTGCTGAAAAAACAAAAAAAGGAAAAGTCCAGTGCATGTTCATTCCATGAGCAAAAAAATATCCTAACTTGTGGGTTTCGCTCACATGTGATATATTTTATTTGCCGAAAAATCCCCCCTCCAACCCAATGGACTCGATCCCCCAAAATAGATTTAGTACAAAACTAAGTAGGGCAGGGTCGTGATCCAAATCGTATTCCAAATTAGCTTTGAATAATGCGAGGCTGAACTGCTGAACCCCTTTAATCCTATGAGCGCTCACCATTTACGCTTAACACATTTTAGAATACATTCACACCACAAAATAACTTTCGGAGTCTCTAGCCCTTACGCTTCAGGGAATATGTGACTGGAACATTGTCCAGACGTACAAGGAAGAAACCTTAGCTTTCGGGGCTCTAGGTGGGGGTGGAGTGGTGGTCGGGGTGGGGGTGGGGGGGACGTTTTACGTGACTTTAAGCCAAGCTGCTTGGCTTTGATTCGGGTCCAAGTGCAAGCTTGTGTTGGCTAGGAAACACGAGGAATTCAGACAGAATCCGATACATCTACGAGCTTTTATTGCTACACTAGTTTTGCATATATTTCTACAACTAATCCCACTTCCTATAGCTTAATTTATCTCATATTTGGTTGTTGACATGTTACAAGCATACAATCCACCCACAATCCAAAAGTTTAAGCTGTTAGGAGGACTAACTCAACTCAGGCTAATAAACTAATGTCACATCTTTTTATTTGTCAATATGAGACGATAACAATCTTTACCACCTAATTTACTAACGCCCTCATCATGATTGGCCTCTACTCGAGGGAAACGTGCTCATGGCTTAGATCCTCCTCGATCCTATAGATCTTTGTTAAGCCTGCTATCCATCAATCAGATGCCCACATAACTAATAAAGAAAATTTTTTCTACCCCATAGATGGTGTAGCTTCATGAACATCGTCCACGGTGATTGACTCTCGACTCTCATGCAGGATCAGAACAAAAAAAAAAAAAATTCAAGCACTGCACTCCAACTTCGTGAGAGCCGATCACCATGGGCAATGTTGTAGAAAGTATTTTCCAACTAATAAAAATTATGATTCACAATATGTCAGCAAAGCTTGTCATAAACTCACAACCTAAAAGCTAAGTTATTAGAAAAATGATCAGTCTAAGCTAATAAACCCATGTGACATCAATACGGGACTACAACACAGCATATCTAAGCGCTGAGCCATTTCTAGCTTGGACATTGACCAGCCATTATATGTCCAACAGTGTAACACTAAATAGCTGATATACCACTTGTCATTGGTACAACCACCAACAAGAGCATTTAAACCAAACTCAAACCTTGTCCAAAACTCAAGCTTAGAGAAAGAGGAAACGTCATATGTGCCAACAAATCTTGCTTAAAAATAAACTTAAATCAAAGATTTCTTTTCAGAACTAGAGCCTAAATTGCATGAGATTCAGGATTAGATCAGTATGCATTGCGGAGAAGGGCCAAATACAAACCAGCCATTTATGGTGGAGGCCGGGGCAGTATCCAGAAGGCTAGAGATCTCCATCTACCATTGCAATGGAAGACGGATGACCGTCACCAGAGCTCGAGCCTCAGCATGCAAAGGGATAAAAAACGGCAGCAGACGCGCTATTACACCCACACGAAGGGTTAAAAAATTATTTTAAAAAAAAAAAAGAGGATAAAGCGAATTCATGCAAAGGTTATAAAAAATTTAAAAAAAAAAAAATCGTTCAAGTTCTGAAGCAGTTCAAATGGATCGCCGTCAGTTTAACCGGTGGTATGGATGGAATTCACTAAAGCAGGCAACTTTTTACATGGTCCAGGTTGACAGGTTTGTCCAGACCCATAGTCAACCGGGCACTCTTAACATCTAAAATCATATGCTTTTAACAACACTGGGTACTGGGTAGCCCCTACTCTCTCTCAGGATGAGCTGGATTGCCTTTCGCCCGACCACTAGATTCTCCCATTCTAGTTTGGATCAAGATCAGCGATTGGCCTGATTCAGGATCATCGTCCTTGTCCAAGATGTCACTGACAAGGGCATTCATTCGGACAGTTCCTACAGCTGGAATGCTCCACTTGGACGGCTCCAAATGGAAAGCAATGCAGTCTACAGGTATGCATAGTTATGCCATCCAGGACAGCAGGCTAAATGCAAAGAAACAGTAACAATTTCGCCGCTAAACTTTAGTTCATACAACTACCTGCCACCTGAAGCAAGAGATGGGGTTCCATTTTGCAAGATGTGAGAACTGAGAACTTTGTTTCGTTCCCCAACCCCAACCAAACCACCCCACCCAACCTCTAGCCACCTCCCAACCCCACCAATTACTCAGTATCGTGAGAACAGTACCACAAGCACTGGTCCGTGTCTGCCAGAAACACCATCAAGAGTTTCTTTGATGGTCTGTCCTAGGTGGGCAAAGAAAAGAGTCATAACATAATGAGATCCAGTAGAGCAAATTCCTTAGGGAGGACTAGGCGTCATGACATACGAGATCCATGCTAGTGCTAGATAAAGTCAAACCAACTCAACTCAACCAAGCCTTAGTCCCAAACTACTTGTGGCCAGCGCTACATAAAAATCACTCGTAACATTTTTCCAGACCACAGCAGGCAAAATCATATGATGCTATGATGGAATAATAAGAACTCTAAAATTCCACAAATGAAAAATTTAACCAAAACGAGCAGAACCGATAGTGGATCAGGAAGCTGATATACTTAAATGAACCTTGCTCTTTCCTAGTAGAAAACGAAAACAGAAGCCTCAAGCAGAAACCTAATAGGCACGAAGGTAAAGATAAGAAGATATTTCAAAAAATAAGAAAATTTGTTGAAAGACAAATGAGGAACTGAAAAGATATTTTCACAATGACTGTTCAAACTTCAACCCAAAGGACCTGTTCATTCTTAGTCATTCAACCATGATCACATGTTTCACACATCACCATCCAAGCTTGTTGACCGGAAGTGTAATAGAAATAGAATGGGTACACCATGAGCAAAATAGCAAAAGCTAGAAAAACTTGTGTAACTGCAAAAGAAACGGGAACTAAACCAACCATGAACTAAAGAAATTTCCTGTTCAGACCTACAGAGACAACTCAGAATTTCATATAATATTAGTAAGAACAAATAAATAGAAGCTGGGAGAAAAGGGAGGAAGGAGAGAACTGGCTCCCACCATGTTTGTTGTCCTTGATGACCACCACCATCTTGCAGAGAAATTGCAGGACCGTGCACAAGCAGAAGCACAAGCCATTCCCTCATGCCAAAAGAAAAAGAAAAAAAATCAAAGGGGAGAAGACCCATCCAAATCTAAGACTGTTCAACAATGCAGAGAGATGCCCAGACCAAGCATCATAGTAGAAGCACAATATAGTAACCTTGTTAACAATTCAAAAATAAAGCATATTCTACCATCTCCCTGTCATCAGCCAAATCAGTTTAACAGAGTTGGATATAACAATTTTGTCACATCATATTTCCAGACAAATTCTCTCTTTGAGATGAATATCTGATGTGCCAGAAGGGCATAATTAGATATATATTTCACATGTTTTACTAGCACGCAATAGTCAGAATGAGAGAAATCAGGCACAAACCTAGGAGTTCAGTCGACCAAGATAGACGGAGACCCTAAAGTGATTGCCTTACATAATCCTTCTAAACAAGCAAAATGTCAAATGAAGCAGCAACAACAAAACTAGAGTTGGACCAAAGATTAGTAATCCCTAAATCTGCATGGCGAGTCTTGAGTCATTGCTGATCTCTGAGGACCATTCATTTATGAAATTTCAAAAGCTCATTTTTCAATTCTAGTTGATACCTACGAGCGCTTGGAATGCATGAAGATATACCCAAGCTAGAGGGGAGATATTAAGAACATCTTTCAATCTTCGAAAACCTCATAGTTATGGTACTTATCTGTCTTAGAAATTCCAAGGTTCCTAGATGCTAATATGACAGAGACGTCATTCATTTTCCATTGAGACAAGTCTGTTCCTCATTTTCTTGATAGGCAACTATGTATATTGCAGGAATTGGAAAAGTGGACTGCTCGTCCCGAAACTGATTGTTGATGACTTATGTAGAACTCCGGGGAATTGGTCAAGATCATTAGAGAATCTCATGAATCCTTGAAGATCAAACACTTTGTAATGCCAGAAAGAAAAATAGGAACAAGGAAAACCATTCAATTTTATGGTTTTAAAGTCATAAGACATAAGGCTCACTCTTTTTATCTGTTCTGAAATAGCATAATCTCTAGATACACAATATATATATATATAATTTGCATTTAAAATAACTGGAGAACTTCCTCTATTGAGAACAGAAGGCATCTAATGTAACAAATTTGGTGGTAAATTATATCTCAGGTTCCTAATCTGGTTTGATGCTATGAAGGTTGGAGCAATTCAAATTTCAAATGCTTCCTATACCGAACAACAAGAGAAGGGTAACCACGTATAGTTTTCTTGATATAGAAGCAAATAGTAGGATACCACGCAAAGCAATTAATGGGCAATTCACTTTGGACTTTGTTACTTTGTAGCCCGCCAAACCAAGTGTCCTAGTTTTTGAGATCAAGCACTTGATTTCTTGGGTTGGGCCTTTAGCAAATCAAGCCAGCCCCACCCACCGACATTTCTATGCATAACTGCAAACAATCTTGAACTACATCCCACCATGTAGCACCATGCCATATGCAGGGAAAGCAAATATTAATAAAAGGATCATCAATATCATGAAAATGATTGAAAACTCGAAGAAGGTAGCCTCTCCACACGGTCAAAGGCTTTCTAGAACAGTGTTTCGATTATATAGATAAAATTGTTTTGAGTTAATTTTAGTGTTGATGTTTGAAATAATCATAAAAAAGGAAACGATAATTTAACTGCATAGCCACTGCAGAGTAAAATTAACCATCGTTGTATCATCAACATCTAAAAATCACATGGTAAGTGATGAAAATACTTTTTAAAAAAGCATAAATTAATTATGTGAAAATAGTAACTTAATCTAATAGAAGAAACTACACACTAATCAAAAAACAGAAGCAACTACAGGTGTCAGGCCATGGCAAGCGAAGAAATTGAAGAGCTTAAGTATGGTTTCATGACTTCCGAAGCTTGAAATGGGGCATGCTAATTGAAAAGGAAAGACATGTAAGGTGCACGATTAGGAAAAATGACAGGTCAAATTGGACTTAATGATTTAGGCAGAGTCATTCAGACAGATTCTTAATAGTGCATCATAAATATTAAGAGAGATATGGGAAGCTTCCATAATAAGTGATTGTGAAAAACCAATAATATAGAAAAAATTTCATATAAATTAACAAAAAAATGTGAGGGAAAACTTGATGACCAATACTGTCTAACTGACAAGTGGTTACCATATTGGTTAGCACCCACATGCCAGGGTGTGGAATAGGGCATTTTGAGAAGCATGTGTACAATTGATTCAACATTTTTAATAATAGGGAGCCATCATTTGCTTTATGTTCAGCCATCGTACCTAGTCCTGATGCCTTTTATCGAGTGACTTACCTGATACCCTAGAATTAGATAATCAGCTGACAAAAATTATCAAAATTCATGGTATTCAGTTTAATCTTATTATCAGTAACTGACAGCTAGTTTCTAAATAACATACTGAAATAAGTGAATAAAATTTTAGTTCCCCAATAGTAGACTTAACATTATTTCTCCAACGACCACCAAATCCTCAACTCTCCCGCTGAGGTCAAACTCTTCTAGTCCTTGTTTTCATCCCTCTATCAGATTTGATGATAAGATCTCATCTGAAAATGAGATTCTAAACCCTGTCATTGTCACAAAAAAATTATCTGCAGAACTTATACACATATCCTATTTTAGTTATGATCTAAAAAATTATTTCCATTTCTGAGAGATCTTGGACAGGCAAATAACACAGGAACATGCCCGTTTGTTTGCCACTGGAACGATTCTAATTCAATGCATTGGTCTGGAAAGACGTATTGACACGTTAAGTATCTAAATAGGGTCACAATGTTTAATCCATTTAACCTGATTCAATCAATTATAGATCATGTTAGCCTACCTGTTTAATAAAACGATCGGGTTCAGGTTTGGAATTTTTGACCCGCTTGATAAAAAGGTTGAGTCTGGGTTGACAAATTTATGACCTATCCAGCGTCCTACCAGATCCATATGTGGTCCGCCCGACCTTGATTGCCACCCCTAATCCAAAAGAAGCGCAAGTGTCCCTTTACCCAACCACTGAAACCAAAAGTAAATGCTAATATGATGAAAGAACATCCATAAAACCATATGCTACCATTGACCCTAGACCAATCTGACCAGCTGAGTACAAGAGCTAAACAAAATAATTAGTCAATAAAAGTTCTTTCCTTTCTAGGCCACCTGATCCCATAAACTCAGGATAGCAGAAGATACATCAATCAGCTGATCAATGGCCTGTAGACAATAAACAAAGCCTAATTATGATAAAATATGTAAGCCAAAGCCTTGGCATCTCATTTTCCTTCATTACTAATTGGTCCCTTACAACTTGATAACCAATTAATTAAATAAATTGGACTGATTGATTCAGCTTCCATTGGGAAGAAATTAACAAGCTACGAAAGAATACATGGAGACTTCTTTTTTCCAATTTGCATAGTTTGATGACACTAAACATGTTTGATGGTCATGCATGGTAAAACTTTCAGCAACGAAATTCAGGAGAGGCATTCAGAGGTACATGAAACAACCAACTCAAGAAACATATAGTTAATTGTGCTGCATTCACAGATAGGAGGTGATTAACTAAAAGTCCAACTAATCAAAGATATAAATAAGAAAACAAAAAGTTTAAAGCAGATTCACAAAGAAAAAAAAAGTTTAACAGAAATTTCAAAGCATTTCAATACAGAACAACTAAAAATGAATCGACAGGCATCATTTGCATCTTAATATGAAAGTGCCTGCACAACAGATTCATCCTGTATCTATCTCACGAAGAAATCCACAAAGTTCCATCTATAATATTTCATTCTCATGTTGTAACTGTAAGGAGTGATCATGATTCCTAAAGAACAGAGTACTTGCCTTGTTGGGCAGCACCAGGAAGAGAGAGAGCCTGAGCCGTGTAATCCTCCAGTACTCGTTTCACTTCAGCTTTAGCCTTCTTCACAGAAGACTCAGTGGGCCCTTCGATAAACAGGTAAAGTTTGCGTTCTCCCGGACCAGGAATCTTACCTGGAGGATAGTACTGGCCCCTGGTAGTAATAGCAGCTCCAGTCCATTCTGAGATTGGACCTAAGGTCTCTTTATGGGTGATCTTCCAGCGAGCATTTTGTGGGAAATCATTGATCTCCAATTCTGCTTCATAGTGTTCAGGCATGGCATCAGCTTGTATCTTTGCCAAATTGTGCTGTAGATTCATGGCAGCAGCCAGCGCAGCTGCCCTAGCAGCAGCCTCGGTGTGTGAAGCAGTTACAGGTAGAGTTGCAGAGATAGGTAGACCAGCTATTCCAGGAAGAGTGACAGCAGGCAGACCAGCAGTAGAGAGTAATTGAGCCGCAGAAACTGGAGCAGGTGTCGAAGTAATAGGTACCTTTGAAGCAGCTGCTAATGCAGCAGCTTGGGCATTAGCAAAAGCCTGTGAAAGATCAGCTCCTGCCTTTCGAATTCCCTCATCATCAGAGTCTGAATCTGATTTATCTTCCTCAAATCCATATTCTCTTGCCTGAGCTTTTTTGGCAGCCTTCCTTGCTTCATCTTCCTCTTCATTAAACTTGAAACCACTTCCACCATAGCCAGTCCCATGGGCATGTTCTGTTCCCTGGCGCACCTTTGTCATGAATGAATCAGCCAGTGCCTTGAGATCTGCAGGAACAGCTTGTTCAGAAAGTTCCAAGGCTTTCACAAGATCTGGTGCATAACGTGCATCTTCCTCAGAAATGAATGTGATGGCACAACCCTTTCTGCCTGCCCGACCTGTCCGGCCAACACGGTGAACATAATCTTCGTAGTGGTTTGGGACATCAAAGTTCACAACCAGCTCAAGCTCCTTCACATCTAAACCTCTGGCAGCAACACTTGTAGCTACCAGCAGGTTGCAGACATTGCTCTTAAAATCAGAGATGGTAGACTCACGGTCAGTCTGCTCCTTCGCCCCATGAAGCGAGAGGCAAGGATAACCATGCTTGAATAAATCCCTCAGTAAAGCATCACATTTGTCTTGCGTATGAACAAAAATAAGGATCTTCCCCTTCTCATACCACTCTCCCAAAATCTCTAATAGCCTCAAAAACCTGTCACTTTCAGGTCTAACCTCGACCAATTGAGTTATATCCTTGTTCACGACACTCCTCCCCCCAACCTGGATCTCGACAGGCTTGTTCAACACCTTGCGTGCCAGTATCTCCACCTGTCGAGGAAATGTAGCTGAAAATAGAACTGTCTGACGGTCAGGCCGTGTGTTTTGAACAATCCTAGTAATCTGAGGTTCAAAGCCCATGTCAAACATTCTATCAGCCTCGTCCATCACCAAGTAAGTGACCCTGCGAAGGTTGGTAATTTTTCCACTACTCGTACAAAGTATATCTATCATCCTACCAGGAGTGCAGACAACAATTTCAGCACCTCGCTTTAGATCGCTAATCTGCTGAGCAACACCTGAGCCTCCATACACTGGCACACAGTTAATGCCTAGAATCTTAGTGAACTTCTTTATATCACTGTGAATCTGTTGGACAAGCTCCCTAGTAGGAGCCATAATAAGCCCGACAGGACCATCCCCAGGCACCACTGGAGGCTGGTCTTTAATATGTCTCAGCATGGGCAAAACAAAAGCCAGTGTTTTACCTGAACCAGTTTTTGCAATTCCTATGCAATCTCGCCCACTCATGATGATAGGGAGTGCCTGGGCTTGAATGGGCATTGGTTTTTCAAAATTAAGCTTCTTGATTGTATCCAGAATTTTGCTCGATAATCCAGTCTGACTCCATGTTTTGATAGGCTTCGGCACGTCCTTCCCATGTATCTTCAATTCAAGCTGTTTTCTATAGGCTGCAACTTCCTCAGCTGTCATCCTCGAGGTTTCTTTTACTTCGATATAGAAATTTTTCCTGAACGGCGGATACTGAATCTTTGAGTGATCGACAATTGATAACTTCTCAGCCTTGGTCTTCTTCACTCTTTTCATGAATTCTTCATCATCTTCATCTTCAAGTGCAACCTCATCATTCTCAAGATCCTCATAATCAGAGTCAGAATCTTCACCAGGAATTATCCTTCCCACACTGTTCTTTGCACCTTTTTTGGATTGATCACCATTACCGGCAACGATTTCTTTGGAGGCCTTTTCTGAGCCAGCTTTCTTATCATCTGTCTTGACAGCAATCTCCGCACTCTGCAGCTTCTCAACTTCAGGCAATACCATAGAGTTCATGAAAGCATCGAGTGGGTCAATTTCCTCCTCACCATCATTAGAACCCTCGGCTCCATCAGGCACGGCAACGCCATTAATAGAATCTACTGCCATGGCATCACCGTCCCCATCTTTCAGCTTCGAATCTTCATCGACGGCCATATCCTTATCAGTCTTTGCAGGGACTGCTTCTTCATCATCAGATTCACCCTCCAAGGTCCAATTTTTACCGGACTTGGGTTGTTCCTCAGCATTGGCCCCACCCAGTTTCTCTCTTTCCTGTTCCTCTTTCTTCCTTCTAAGCTCCTGCCACTCCTGAACCCTACGGCGCCGCTTTTCCATCTCTTCGTCCAGCTTCCGCTGCTCCTCTTCAAGATCTTCTTCACGGGTTCTCTTCTCCTTGTTCTCAACCTCCTCATCAGCCCTATTCCTCCTGCTATCTTCACTGCCTTCCCTGTCCCTGTGCCTGTCAGATCGGCTGCTCCGCTCCCGCTCCCGTTCTCGGGAATCCTCCCTTCGCCGCCGCTTCCGGTCATGGTCATGGTCTCTGTCTTCATCTCTCTCCAACTCCCGCCGCTTCTCCCTGGCCCTCTCCCTTTCTCTTTCCCGCTCCCTATCCCTTTCCCTCTCTCGATCTTCCCGCTCCTCCCTCCTCCTTGTCCTCTCCCTCTCCTTCTCCCTCTCTCTCTCCCTCTCCCTCTCCCTTTCCCTTTCCCTTTCCCTTTCCCTCCTCTCCCGCTCCCTATCATCTCTCTCCCTATCCCTCTCCTTCTCCCGGGCCTTCTCCTTGGCTCGCTCCCTTTCCTTCTCCCTCTCCCGCTCCCTGTCCTTGTGCCGGGAATCCCTGTGCTTCTCGCGATACTTGTCGTCGGCGCTTCTCTCCCTCTCCGACTTACGGCTCTCCCTTTCGCTCTTCTCGAAATCTCGATCCCGATCCCGATTGCGATCCCGATCCCGGCCCTTGTCTCTCTCCCGGTGCCTCTCCCCGTTCCGCTCCTTCTCCCTTTCGCGATCTCTCCTGGATTCCTCCTTTCTCTCGGAGGCATCTCCTCTCCTCGATGATCTCTGCTTCCCGTCCTCCATGCCGTCCTCCATCCGCCAAAAACTAGCGGACCGACCGAACCCTAGAGATAGTTCCCTGCTGCCCTAGCCTGAGAGGAAGAAGAAAAGAAACAAGAAATTAGAGAACCCTAGAGCGAACAGGGAAGGTAAAAAACCAAGGGACTCACTCGCCAGACGCGAGGGTTGGGTTCGGATTCCTTCCCAACAACGTTGGTGTGGTATAAATAGCGGAGAGTCGGCGTACGCGATTCAGATTGACCGCATTGGGAACGGTCTGCCCGGCCCGCTATAAATTCTAGGTTTTTTGGGTAATCCTTGCTTACTAGGGTCATCAGTCCAACTATTTGACTCCGACCGAACATGGTCCTGCCCCAAGCCCGACCCAACCTCGGTGACCCATCAATAGGTTTCAAAATTAAATTATTAAAAATTTTAGGTTGATTGGGGTTTTTGTTCCTTCAAATGGTTAAGTATACAACAAAATTTTGACCAAGACTTCAACGATTCTAGGTCTAGATTTGCTGAGATTTGAACCTAGCTCGATTTGATAGGCTCTTTCGCATAAACCAGTATGCAACTGGAGGATTTAACATCGTCTATTCAATTGCAGAAGTGGATTGAAAAAGGTAAAGAGGCATTTTTGAAATTGACACTTTCAAAAATATACTTTAAAAAAAAAAGAATTTTTGTGATTTAATTTGCTGTCATAGTGAAGATTGTCACTTTTCATTTATGAAAAAAAAAAAAAAATCCCCTAACGTAAGTGTTGCCAACCTACTTTTAATGATTTTGGCATGGCAGAAATTAGAAGTAGGTAAAGTGGATTTTTAGTTTATTTTACACTAAAATGGTTTGAAGAAGCTTTCAATTGAAAAATAATTTTAGTTTTTAATTTTACCATCCAAGCAATTGAAGTGGATTAAAGTCAACTTCAAGAAAGTAACTTTGGTTCAGTTTCTTACAACCAAACCAAATATGCTGTTGTCTTTGGTAAACTGAGGAGCCACTACCTATAAAACTAATTAGATATTTATGCATTAGCTTTGTTGGCAAAGAGTTCTAGTAGACCGATCGAGGTCAGAATTTGAATATTCAAATTTGGATCCTATCTTAATTATTGGTATCGAATCAGGATTTGGTTCTAAATATCCGACAAATCTAACCTTAAAGTACTAGATTCGGATTTTAATAGATTCCAAATATTCGGACATGATTCTAGAATCCTAATAGCAGCGAAGATGATGTAAGACAGAGGAAGGAGGTGCGAATCTCATGGAGAAGAAGCGGCTCGGATCTTCTCCATCCATGGCCTTGATATCGGAGGCCGGCAAGCGGATCTCACGATGGAGAGAGAGAGACAGATGCCTTAAAGCAGGAGAGGAGGAGAGAGAGGCACCATCGAGTCAAGAAGACTAAAAGAGGGAGACTAAGAGAGGGATTTAGGATTTCTTTGCTCTTTGAAAATTTTAGACTATTGAATTTCTAATCTAACGGCTCAAAATATTATATATATATATATATATATATATATATATATATATATATATATATATATATATATATATATATATATATATATAATTATTATATTATATTATTTGGGTTTCTGATCCATCATGTTTGGATATTAAACATCCAGATCCTACCATTTACATTATGGTTTATCGAATCAAAATTTGAATCCAAATAAACAAGTCCGATGCTGGTACTAGATTCAGACATAAATACCCATGGTAGTCTCGGGCTTCGATCTGGCCGTTGAGAGCTCTAAGTTCTAACTATCTTGCTAAGAAATGGTTTGAACAAGATTTTTGCCTGAAATGAGTTTTTAGGATGTTAGAGAAGGGCTAACATCCTTTCATCTTTGATATCTGATTATCAATTCCATCTTCTTCAATTAATCTAGGATTTTGCTTCATTTACTCTTTTAGAGTTGCCGATGAACCCGTAAAGCGCATCAACTTAATCTGTCTTTGTGATACTTTGTCCATAGAGTGTGAAAGTGCCTTTCTTATCAAACACTTCATATTTTATCATAAGCACTCGAGTAATGTGGCTCCAATCCGATTCGTTGCTAGATATGGGCATCAGACCATGCCTCACGGCAAGCATAAAACCCTCATCTGGTACATCTATAGGCCCAAAAATTGATGGGCCAGGCCTAGCACATCCCGTTGGCCCATCAAGCCTTTTTTTTTAAAAACCTTAACGAATCGTGCCAGATATGACCCACAACGGCTCCAAATAGATCATGCCTGGCCCAGCCCGTAATGGCCTGAAATAGACCAGGCCAGCCCATAATGGCTAAAACTAAATTTTTTTTTATTTTTTAATGGTTAAAATGGCTAGTTTTCTTATTTTTATCATTTTAACCTCTTCAACAGCCAAAAAAATGGCTAGATTGAGAGGTATTTTGGAAAAATAAAAATTTAAAAATTCTATAAATAGAGCATTCCTCTTTCATTCTCACCACATCAATTCATCAAACCAATTCTCTCTCTTTAATCTTCCCACTTCTATTTGTTCTCTCTTCTAGCAATTCTTCTTTCTTTCATTAAATATTTAGTACGTGGCAATTATAGTTTAACAATTCAAGAGTCATACAAGAGGAGGAAGCATCTCTTTTTTGGAGGTCATAGTTTAAGAGCAGCTCCACAAACCTGGCTCTCCGACTCTCCGGCTATCCGACCTCCAATGGCCCGGTTCTCCTCCTTCGACTTTTCAATTCTCTAGTTTCAGCTCCACATCTTCTTCCTCTTTAGCTCTACAATTTAATTTTTTTTTGCCAGTTACTGATTAGTTTTTATTTTTTTACATTTACTTAATTTAAATGGCAAATTATGATGATGAGAGTATAGCCGATTCTGCTGGGCATGCCAGCATTTTTCTTTCTATTTTAGAGGAAGAAATTCTTCCTGCTTCCTCTGAAGCTCCTTCACGGAAAGCTGGATCCTCTTCCCATAAGAGGACTAGCACTGTGTTGAATGATTTCGATAGAGTTTTGATAGATGAGTCTATAAGGCAAAATGTAAAAAATATGTCAAATTATATAGTTGTGTCAGCATTGGAGGAACTGGCCATTTGAAGAGACATCAAAAGTCCATTCTCATCTTCAAAGCATTCTTAATACACAAGGGGTGCTCTTGTTGGAACTTTTGCCTATAATCATGAAAATCAAAGAAAGACACTTGTAAAATAGATAGTTAGAGATGAATTATCCTTTAGCTTATGCGAATCTTTTAATTTTGAAGAATATGTTCAATTAGCTTTACGATCCGCTTATAGAAGAACCAGTAGACATACATTTAGAAGAGTAGCTATGACAAATTATTTAGCAATAAAGCATGATTTAATTGATAATCTTTCTATTTTAAATATAAAAATATCATTAACTTCTGATATATGAACTATATCTATAGGTAGTATATATTTTATTTCTATTACTGCTCATTACATAGATAATGATTGATAATTAAATAATTATATTCTTACTTTTCATTCTTTTGATTATCCTGACCAATAAATTTTTAATATTATTTATCAAACTGCAGTTGCATATGGTATTAGTAACAAAATTATGTTCGTTACATTTGATAATACATCCAATAATAATGTAGCTATCCAATTATTGAAAGACTCTTTTCGTCTTATTGTTAATGAAAAATTATTTCATATTAGATGTGCATGTCATATTTTGAATCTTTCTATTCAAAATAGAATGGACATGGTTTAAGATATAATTATAAAAATTAGGAATGCGGTATCTTTTATTCATGCTTCAAGAGCACAATTACAAGAATTTAAACAATTATGTTTAGACCACGGTAAATATTTAAAAAAATTTAAACTTGATGTAGTTACCCATTAGAACTCTACATATATGATGATTCATGATGCATATCCATATAAAAATTTATTAAATACATATATAAATGATTATGGATTAGAATTTATTTTGATTGAAAATGATTGAAAAAAGAAAAAAAAAATTAGAATATTTTTTAATTAGTTTTTATAATGCTACAAATATTTTTTCTGGTATTTATTTTCTAACCTCTTATGTATTTTTACAACAAGCATATATAATTTGTGGTCAATTTGCACAATATAGATGTGATGATATTTTAATGCCTATTATTTATGAAATAGAAAGAAAATAGAATCAATATTGGGATATGGTATGTCCCATGCATAACTTAGCTGCTGTATTTGATCTATGGATCAAATTAAGTGGCGTACATATTTTTACTTGATAAAATTGGTAGATATATAAATCATGATTCCGAAAAATCTAAAGCTGAGGTAACTCAACTACTTCATGATATTTTTGCATTATATGATAAAAAACTTCATAGATCTAGACAGTCCACATCATCTTCACAATCAACTTCTAGTACCTCTCATTCATCATCTGTTTTTTCATTTCTTGCACATAGAAAATATTCACATGCATCTTTTTCATCTGCATCTTCTTCATCTTTAAGTAATGAATTAGAATTTTATTTACGAAATGATATATCTTCTGCATTAGATGAAAATCAAATAGAAAATCTTGATGTATTGGCCTGATGGAAGAATGTAAAAAATTAATATCCTGTTATGTATGTAATTATACGTGATATTTTAGCTGTGCCAATGTCCATAATAGCATCGGAATCAGCTTTCAGTGCAGGTCGGCATGTTTTGGATGAAAAGAGAAGTAGGATGACGGGCGAAATAATTGAGATGCTACTCTGCTTCAAAGATTAGCTGAATGCAGAGGCGAGACTTCATAACAAAAGGAGGATATGATACTAGATCTGGTGATGAGGACGACACAAATACAATAGATAATTAGTAAGATTTATTTTTAATTTTTAATTTTTAAAAATTATATATTTTTATTTTTTATTTGTTGAGGTGAGTCATCTATATTTTCTTATTAATTCTCTCTCTTTGTATTATGGAGGTTAGGCCTAACCTCCCTCCATCTTTTGTATAATTTTAATTTATATTAATAAACCGGTAGGAGTACACGCCAAACCCTTCACCATTACAAGATAATTTTTATTTTATAAAAAAATTTTAATATCTTATACTTTTAATTTATCCATCAACTTAATTTATTTTATAAAAATTATTTTTTAAAATAAAAATTTTAAAGAGACTATAGCATGCCAAATGGGCTATGTCAAGGCCCATATGGGCTGGCAAACGAGCCGTGCCGAGCTTAGACGGGTGCCATGCCGTGCCTGACCGGGCGAGCCATGCCAGCCCAGGCCCTGGAGGGTCGTGCATGTGCCGTGCCAACTCAGGTTCTAGAGGGCCGTGCTGGGATTGGGCCGCGTGCCATCAAATCTCAGCCCAGCCAAACCATCTATTTTGGGCTAGCGGGTCATGCTTGACATGGCCCAGTTTATGCCTGATCAGACTAGCCCATGGGTGGCTCGATCCGGCTCGGTGTCCACCTTTATTGGTCGCCAATAGCGTAAGATGAGACATACTCTGATCGTCTCCGCACCTCCCCGTGATATTAGATTTAAGCCTTTACCATCTTTTCTGTAATTAGAGGCATTATGACCAATAACTGACTTCTTTTTTCTATTTGCCTTCGTACATCAAAGAAGAAATACAATCCTTTCTCTCTCTCTCTGTTTATTTTATTTTTTTTTATACAAAAAAAAAAAAAGAAAGGAGGGGAGTTGCGTCTCTATTTTGCCCGTTCCGCCTGCGCTACCATTCAATCGGCAAAGAAATACAATCCTTAATAAAAATTAAGGATAGATACTATTGACAATGAAAGCATCCACAAGGAGAAAGCAGAGAATGCATCACGTCTCCAGAGAGAACAGCGCTTTCCATGCCACTTGCTGCTGCATTGTTTTTCCACTAACATCTTCCAGAGGCATTAGCACGCTTGCTTAATACTAATTACCGATAGCTTCTCTACTCCTACAGAACATACGCATTGCAATAAAATCAAGCCATAAATTTCAAACAATGATAAATATAAACCATCCAATTGATCACGAGTGATGGAAGGTCCCTGTGGAAATCCGATTTGATATGAGAAAGTAAGATGATGTTGCAAGATGGGTTCTAAAATTGCACGACATTTGTATATTGTCAATTAAAAAAAAAAAAGGTTATAATCTGTGCAGTGCTACGAAAATGCTTGCAAAACTTTGAAGAAAAAATCACATATGTTAAATAAAGAGATAGATTGAAAGAAAATGTAATATGAAGTTAATATGATATGGCTTCCTGGCCAGATTTTGTGACCACGTATAGTGTGGAGAATAAGGCTGGTTCAGTCATGTACAGATACGGTAGTTTCGAGCTGTCTACGGTCTATGTTATTCAATTTCTCCACCGCATTGACAACTTCTCGTCCATGATCTAGACCAATGATAGTTTCGTGTTCCTTTCAGTCGGTTAGTATAATGGGCCAGTGGTATTTTAGGTATATTGGGCTTTTCCCTGACACTGGGCTTTAGGCTTACTGCAATGCTTTGTTTTTATGCGCATAGATTGGCTTTGGAAAATTCTTTCTACCACTGCAGGCGGTTTGGCTCTCGCACGATATTGGAGTGAAAGAAAAAAAAATTTTGGATGCTGCACTCGAGCCAATCGCCATGGATGATTTTTACGCCGTGTTTTTAAGGTCTGGTAGTCTTCCTTTCCCCAACGGTTTAGCCAAAGGCCGTCTTAGTTGTTTATATTAAAAATTTTATAGCGTATTTTCTCTTGGATTAGGAGATTTAATTAGATTTTCTCTTGTGAAATAGCGTATTTTCCTAAATATAAGTGGCACGACAACATGCTCCCAAGTCCCAACGTTTTTTTTAAGAAACTGTCTGACTCAAATGATCGTTTTTGTTAAGAAATCTCCCTGGGTTGGATCAGAGCTCGACGGTCTCTGGGTTTTTAATTTTATGGTCGTGTCATGAAAACTCCATGGTCCAATCAGGCTCGTTTCTCTCTCTGTTGGATTAGACTGCTACGGTATGATTAATTATCACTGATGGACGATTATTTTCCGAGACTTCGAGAAGTTCTCGGAAGTTTCGGTATCGTTCCCGACGCTTGGAGAAGGGATTTTTCGCTTCCAGTCGCCTTCTTCCAGGAACTCTATTTATAACGCCCGATCCCCTTTTCAATTCTTTCATCCCAACAAATCGCGTTTACCCCTCAAATTGCAGATCTTCTCTCAGGAGGTAAAGCGGACGATGGACGTCAGGATGTTCGGACTGGAAAACCCTCTGTTTGCGACGCTCCAGCACTTGATGGACATCCCGGAGGAGATGGAGAAGGCCTACAACGCCCCAACCCGCACCTATGTCCGCGACGCCAAGGCCATGGCCTCCACCCCGGCCGACGTCAAGGAGCTGCCATCCTCCTACGTCTTCGTCATCGACATGCCCGGGGTTAAGTCCGACGAGATCAAGGTCCAGGTGGAGGAAGACAACATGCTCACCATCAGCGGCGAGCGCAAGCGCGACGACGATAAGGAGGGCAAGTACCTCCGCATGGAACGCCGCATGGGAAAGTTCATGCGCAAGTTCACCCTTCCGGACAATGCCAACTCCGACGCCATATCGGCCGTGTGCCAGGACGGTGTCCTTACTGTGACCATCCAGAAGCTGCCGCCGCCGGAGCCCAAGAAGCCCAAAACCATCGAGGTCAAGATCGCCTGAATTAAATCAATAATACGACCGAGCTAGCTACATGCAATTTGTGTGTGATGTTTCCCCGCCCCCAATGTTGCTTCTGTTTCAAGTGTGCCAGTGTCCGTGCTTATGTTGTGAGTATGTGAGACCTCTCTGGTTAGTTTGTGGTGTCCATGATCGTAGAAATGAAATGGCTTTTATGTTTGGTTGACGACCAGCACTTCCATCGTGCTTATTATTTTACTCGCACCGGTGTCTTACAACCTCACGACTTTTATATATATATATATATATATATCTCTCTGTGTGTATATATATATATATATATATATATATATGTATATGTATGTATTAGATAAATGCTATGCGGGAAAAAGATAACATTGGCTTCGTTTTGATGGATCAGTGACTAACTGATATTTTTTCTTAAAACAAGATCATCACTAATCTGCTTTTGTCTTCTAATATTATCAGCAGTGAAGCTTTGCCAAAAATTGTAAAAGCAAGCACCAGAATAAATTTTGAAAGATGATTGATGGTTGAAATAACATATAATTTAGATGCCTGATGACCAACTGCCACTAATTAAGTATTATACAACTGGCTTCCATATTCAACAGGTCACTCTATAAAAGGTTTTATTTTGGAGTATCAAAAGAGCTGCTTGGATGATACAGTCCATGCAACGCTTCTAGCCATTGTAATAAGTATGAAATATAATCCTCTCGATGGATATAAATTTTAAACACCAATCATCACCTTCATCACGGTTAGATTTTATGAGATACAGCTGCAGGCCATTTTTGGTTCTCATTTAATATGTCAAAATAAATAATAACACAACCAGACTTCATGTATACAAATGCACCTTCAAAGCTGGGCTCGAATATTTTTTGCATGGGATGATACACCTTGAATACATATTGCCCTCCCCCAAAAAAAAAAAAAAATCGTAAAGAACTATTTAAAATTACATATAATTCTGCAAAGTAAAAAAAAAAAAACATAAAGATAATTTTTTTTTTTTACTCCTACAAAAATTCATCACCACAAGAATTGGGTGATATGAACATGCTCCAAACTATCCTTTTCGTCCAATGCATGCTCGATTATCTCTCAGTAGGTATTTGCCTGGCCAATGCCTGGTAGCACCACATTCGTGACATCCTGCAAAAAGGATGCATCATTAGTCGTATTCGTTTCCTATGATTCTTCGTTGTCCAACATGATGAACTTTCTCTTATCATTTTCCCTGAAGAATTGGTGCTCTTTTTCCTGACAAACAATGCAATAAAGAATCCTTCCATATCCTCCGTAGGATCAGTCCTGAGCACATGTTCAGCTGAAACAGAAGACAAAGATTACCAATAGCTTGGCAGACAAGGGTAGGATTTTAGAAAGCAATTAACTTCTACCCTGAATACTTACAGCCTTCAAAGACTGGTAGGCCACGACGAGGCCACTGAGGGAAAGGGGTTCCCAATTCAAAATTGAGAGACGTGGCAAGAGGGAGAACTGACTTGATTACATCCTCATTCTCTGTTTGGCAGATTGAGCAGGTGCTGTACACCACTCGTTCTACATCTGGAACTGCATAATGCCCCAAAAAATGATAAGTGATTTTCTTACCGCGGTGACACGAATTTCTGCCTAGGGTCCATTTGATGCAAAGATAGTTTATCAATTATCCCTGGTCAAGATATCCCCAAATACTAACATTACAAGTTGCCATGACTCCAAAATTGGACCAGAAAAAGCTACAAGCTGCCATTTACACAGGTGAACAAGGATGGAATAGAATAAGCAGGTACGTAGGAAAAGGAATGTACTTTTTGTGGCGGTGGCTAAGAAATTAACAGGGTGAAAAGCTCTGCCACAGAAACCGTTTGATTACCATTGAAATGGGGATAGCCAAGCTCATTGTTTTCCATGCTTGTCAAGACAACCCAATGAAAAGTAAAATATCAGCATTATAATGACAACAGGATATAGAAATAGTTTCCTAATAACATCATAACAAAGTTGCAGTTCATGTTGAGTAGCTGACACTTGAAAACTAATGGAGATATGAGAGCCGTTCAGGCGTATGTGTGGTGAAATTATGCTTGAAAAATTTAGAATCAAGCATATTAAGCAAGCTGAAAGGTCATAACTTGTTGGTATGCTGGCACGAGGAGAACCATTTAGTATTGATGAATATTTGGATTGAACTGAACCAAAATGAATGTAGTAGGATCAGTTAGCTATGATTTTGTGCGTGTCTCAGAAACTGAATAATGTTTTTGATGCATGCCTGTGATGTTGACACATTATCAGTTTACCATAATTATATTTCTCAAGTAATTGGTATATAGTTCTTCCAATATAGAAATTATGGAGGCATGCATGGAATTTAACCAAACTTGAAATGCATCGCTTAGTGTTATAATGGGTGAACTAATGATGGTGATGCCTCGTTAACAAAATAATAGATCATTAACCTAACAACATCTTCATAACAAGGTTCATAGTGGGTCTGTCAATGGCTCAGGTTTTGGATGCAACCTCAACCTGATTGAGCTGGGTTCAACCGATCAGCTAGGTCTGTCGATAATATTTATTATAAAAAACAAGAATCCATAAAAGTTAACGAAGCCGTAATCCCAAACTAGTTGAGGTCAAGAATCATTTTCCCTCAAACAAGAATCAATAAATTTGACCCCAGATAACTGGGGAAAGGCTGGATGATTACAGTTATGTATTACATAACATATACGGGTTTTATTTTTAGAGGAAAGGTGTGTATTGTTTGTTTTGGGTGTGGGGGGGGGTGGAATGCAGGGTTGGTGGGTGGTTTGTATATGGGAAGGTTACTTGGTACACCAATTGAGCTCCAGGATGAAAGCCGTGCCTCTTGTTAAGTGTCAAGTGAACAAAAACCTAGCATCTTGACTCTCTCTAATCTCTATTTCCGAGATGCCTTTGGGTGGCTATTGGAACCTAGGAAAATTATCATTCCCCACCCCACCCCCCACATATAAAAATAAAATAAAACTCCCCCATATCCTAGCTTAAGATAGGTCTGCTCTTCTTTTCCTTTCTTCAACCAATGACCACTTTCTCTCTCTATAATACAAATCACAAACGACCTCCCACTTGTCTCCTGCTGAGGTAGGAGATTTCTATGTTGGTTTGAAAAGAGTTTGATATTTGATTTAAGGGTTTGGTAAGGGCAAAGCATTTAGATCTAGAATGGAAGGAGTTTGATGTTTGATTTATGGGTTTGATAATGCAAAGCATCTAGATCATGCTTTGTAGGAGGATCTCCCTCTGTGTGCCCTCACCTTGTGGACCCCCATGCCACCAGCACCCCAACTTTGCTCCAATTCCATCCAACTCCCACCCTTTAAACCTGAATTCCATCCAAACCTTTGCTTGCCTCTCTCTCTCTCTGTCCTACAAATCACAAACCCATCTTCACTTAACCATCCCTCCTACCATGTTAAGGATATTGCTAGGTTGGAATGGAAAGTTTGCTGTCTAATTCAAGGATTTGATGAGGTTAAAGCGTTCAGATTTGCATGTACTTTGTCCTCAATTTCCTTCACACGAGTAATTTCTCTCTACACCTTAGACATTGTACGCCCCCATACCACCATTGCCCCAACTTTGCCTCAATCCCATCACCCCATTCTCATCTCCTAACCTAAACTCCAACCCACCATTGTTCACCTAATATTTCTCTGTTTTACAAAGCATAAACCCTGCTATTTGACATTGGATTGGAAAGCCTTTGACGTTTGATTTGAGGTTTTGGTGAGAGCATAGCATTCAGATCTACATGTGCTTTATCTTTCATTCCCTTCTTACAAGATAGTTGGATCTCACTCTGAACCCTCACCTTCTAGACCCCATGTTCCCATTTGTTCCAAATTGGCTAATAAAGCGAATGCTTATCTTTCCAACTTGTTAAGAGTGGGGGCTTTCAACTTCTTCCCATCGGAATCTCCGCTCAGTGTAAAATATATTATTCCCATCTTTCCACCCCCTAGCCCTAAAACTCCATCACTCCACCTTTGTCTACCTCCTCCTTTCTCCATCCTACAAAACACAAACCACTTCTACTTGACCACCCCACTTGCCATGGTAGGAATTTCTAGGTTGGATCAGAAAGGTTTTGATATTTGTTTCAGGGGTTTAGTAAGGTCAAGGCATTCAAATATGCAATTCCATTATCTCCCATTCTCTTTTCATGAGGCACGAGGATCTCTCCCTCTGTCCACACCCACCTTTTAGACCCTATACCACCACTGCCTCAACTTTGCCTCAACTCCATTATCCCATCTTGACTGCCCAACACAACTCCAACCATCCCACCATGTCACACCCACACACTGTGTGCTCCCTGATAGCCACCTCTTCCCCCACTACTAATTCCACCCCCTAGCCCTAAAAGTCCATCACTCCACCTTTGTCTACCTCCCTCTTTCTCCATCCTACAAAACACAAACCACTTCTACTTGACCACCCCACTTGCCATGGTAGGAATTTCTAGGTTGGATCAGAAAGGTTTTGATATTTGTTTCAGGGGTTTGGTAAGGTCAAGGCATTCAAATATGCAATTCCATTGTTCCCATTCTCTTTTCATGAGGCACGAGGATCTCTCCCTCTGTCCACACCCACCTTTTAGACCCTATACCACCACTGCCTCAACTTTGCCTCAACCCTATTATCCCATCTTGCCTGCCCAACACAACTCCAACCATCCCACCATGTCGCACCCACACACTCTGTGCTCCCTGATAGCCACCTCTTCCCCTACTACTATCATGGCCCCATCCAAACCCCAACTTACTCTATCATTGCCCACCCACGCCACCCCTGAAAAAAAAAAAAAAAAAGCCCACTTGTAAATCTTCATGATGCCTAGTCTTGCCACCACCACCATGCCCGGAAGCTAATGCCAGTCCCCCAAAAAGAAGGAAAATAAATAAATAAAACAAAAACTCAATAATTAAAATGGTTATACCTAAACTATTAAATGAGGTGGGCTTAATAATAAAGAGTTAATTAAACCATTCTCTCTCTATTAGCTATCCACTTCTCAAGTGGCAAGTGAACAAAAACCTTGAATCTTGACTCTCCCTACACTTCCAGATGCCATCCATCAGCTACTTAAAACCTAGCATGGCAGCAGTCATGAGCAAGTGATGACCATCAAACTATCCACCCCCCCCCCAAACCAAAAGCACTGGGGAAAAAAAAAAGGATCCTCTCTCTTACATTCTTCAATCAATGACCACCTCTTTCTTTATCATAGACCACCCCCATTTGATCATCCCTCCTGCTATGGTAAGATATTTCTAGATTGGATCAGAAAGGGTTTGATATTTGTTTCAAGGTTTGTGAGGGCAAAGCATTTAGATATATGTGTGCTTTGTCTTCCATTCCTTTCTCACAAGGCACAAAGTATCCCAATGTCTCTATGCCCCCACCTTGTGAACCCCCATGCCACCACTGCCCCAACTTTGCCCCAAACTCGTATCACATTATCATCCCCGAGACCTAACCTTCATCCAACCCCCACCTCTGTCCAACACCTCTTTTGCTATCCTACAAGCCACTCATTTGACCATCTCCCCTACCAGATTAGGATATTTCTAGGTTATGTCCAAAAAGGTTTTATGTCTGACTCAAGGGTTTGTTGAGGTTAGAGCATTCAAGTGTACATGTGCCTTACCTTGCATTTCCTCCTCACAACGTGGAGCTTCTCTCTACACACCCAGTTCACGGACTCCCATATAATCACTGCCCCAAATTTGGCCCAATCTCATCAACCCATTGCCACCCCTCAACCCTAAACAACATCCGCCCCTCCTACAAAGGTAAGACATTTCTAGACTGGATTGGAAATAGTTGATTTTTGATTAAGGGCCTGGTGAGGGCAAAGCATTTAAATCTACATGTGATTTGTCATTCATTTCTTCTCAGGAGGTAGGAGAATATCTATATGCACCCTCACCCTCTAGAACCCCATGCACCATCACCCAAGTTTTATAATACCTATTTCCATATCCATGTTCATACTCAACTGATACAATATTAGTACAATCTAGTTCTTGGTATCAACACTTGGTGCAAAATGGCTTACTGAGTATCAGTACCCTACTGATATGATTTGGCATACCCAGATCAGACCAGTACAGTCAGGTACTGAAAAAAATGCCATCACTGCAACTTTGCCAAATCCATGACCCATTCTACCCTAAACTCCATCCATCACATCTTTGTTCGCTATTTCTTTCTCCTACAGATCACAAACCACATCCACTTGATGATCCCTCCTGCTAGGGTAGGACATTTCTAAGTTGCATCAAAGAGGGATATTGGAAGTCCAAAATCTAGCCAAAACATTCAGAAAATCTTGCAATGCTTGGTGACCTAGTGATTAGACCTGAATGAAGATGCCGAGGAAGCTATGTGACTTCTCATAACATCAACCAAAAATTCAAATTCTAAAGTGGTATCATTTGCATCAGGTATCTGATATTGCCACAACTATTTAGTAAGATTCAACAACAAAAAGGAATAACTATAAAATCCATTGAAATTCATAGCGATAGCAGTTGTAATAGAAAATCCTACAAATTCATAATGTAGCAACTATGCATTAGTAGAAGACAGAAGAGAAAGCAAATGGATTTCTGGCTTTAAGAAAATCAAGTCTAGGATAGTGCATATGCAAGAGCTTTTATCATGCGATCAACATACATGATAATGCATGTGCAAGCGCTTTCCGTTGAAATACAGCAAGCTTCTTTACTCTCTGACTGGTAGCAGCATCAACATCATGACCTATGCAGCGGCAGAAAGAACAGATTAGTCATGGCACCATTAGGAAGGGCTATATTAAGGAAAAAAATTTTAAGCATGGCGGACAAATCATTGTTTAATCAGCATAGCAAATAACTTTCAGTAGCAAAGACCAAAAGCAAAGTTGCAAACAATAATATCACATTAATGACTGTTTTCTACTTCTGGCTTTCACAACAGGCCTATCGATCACACTTCCGTTGACTACACAGCATCAAGCATGGTCAAATAGTTAATTTCACTTCCAGATTCTTCAACAGTGTATGTTTTATTTTGCGACTTCTTTTGTCAACAAAAGAACAACAACAACAACGCTATTAACAGATACAGGTAAGCATATAAACTCCCCAACAAATTCTATGACCATATGACCACAACAGAATTAAAATATACAAGTTGCTAAAGAGGTAGATAGATATGTCCAAATGCTTAGTTCAAAATCAGAGAACCATATCCACCACTTCGTTTGTGAAGACCATTGATTCTTGAACTTCTAGAAACTTTGGAGCCCTCATGGGTTTCACCATTAGTGAAAAATATCTTGCTTTTGCCACAGCCATAACCCTTGCAGCAGTTATTGCAACATGAGGCACATACTTAAAAGAGAGATATCCCTTTAATTTATGTTGCTTTTGAAGTTAAACTAGTAAAGAACTTGTCTAGTTGAGAAATAAAACAACAGAAAATGAGCTTGTTTGAGCAAGGATTGATGTCCTAAAGGTCACCTTTAGAATATGATGGAAGTAGATGATCTAATCTCTCAGCTGAGATTCCAGACCCAGAGCAGGAAGGATCCAAGAGAATGGCACGAACCTGCAAATACCATTGTAAAAAGGTGTCACGATCAAGATTGCACATTATACTAAATTAAGTATATCTTTAGTAAGCTGAGTTTAGGTCTTCCTCAAACAAACTGGATCAAGTTGGATTGTGTTCAGTTGTATCACTTGGTGAGTTAAGTCCAACCATGACATCTAGATTTGGGCCCAATCCAACCAATACGTCAATGGACCAGCCTATATCTTATAGGGTTGAAGTCCGAGGTGATACAATCCATGACAATGCAATCAAAGAAAATAAATCTTATCAAAGGACTAATATATTAACAGAAAGAATACCAGTACCACAGACCTTAGCAAACAAGGGATCCCTTGGATCTATACCCAAAAAGTCGCCATGAACTATGTCCACGTCTTTAAATCAAGCTAAGGAATAAAATCAAAGAAATTTATTTAATATATGCCAATGTAATTACAAAAAAATCAGGCATAGATGATTTCACAAATCTACATCTTTCTATGTAATGCTACTAGCTGAATTTTGACCAGTACCACCTCAGTATGATGCCCAATTGTGCCATTCAAATATTTCATAAACCACAGTAAACGATGCAGAAATGTTTGTAAGTATGTGGAGCCTCCAAGGATACAGTCCAAAGTCCAAACTAAGATGTGCCATAGGTAACGTACACGGTTGGACATATTTTTCTACCATGGTACAATATACAATATGCACAGAAAGCCTATGCAACTTAGAGACTCTTTAGATGTTTGATGTAGGATATCTCAAGGAAGCAGTTGGACACTAAAAAAAAAAAAAAGTTGCTTTCCCTTAAATCCAATACAATTGCAGGCAGGGACACTCAAAATATATGATATCTCACAGAGATATCCAAAATTTCTAAATGCCATTAAAATAAAAAAGATATTGCGCACATCCCTAAATTATAACACATGAAATATAAAGAACAAAGGATACTAGGTGCTCCAGACCGTCTAATAGTATCTTCTAAAACTTTAACCCTTTCTTTATGAAGTTCACATGCTATAATGTTTCCCTTTCCCTTCATGAGAGCAGCAAGGTGAATAGTTTTGTTTCCTGGAGCCGCACAACCATCAAGAACCTTCATGAAATTAATAAATATAAGAAAATGTAAATATATGTTTAAACAAATGTCAGGATCATCACCCAAAAAACTGTTAGCAATTCAACATGAATCACTTTTTATTATAGGAAAGTCACAAAAAAACATGGTTGTGATCAGGGGCTCCACGCCTAGTGGCTACAGATCAGCATTATTCCATTAATGTACATAACTAGGACATCACATTCACATCAAGAAGACCATCAGAGATATCTTCTTATATTATGAATACTAACAAAAAGTTCAGTATGGAAAGTAACTTTTTATACCACCTCCCAGATTCTTCATACACATTGAAAAAAATCTTTCCACATACCTTGATTATCAACCTGAGTTAAATCGCTTGAGTTTTTGGGGTTTCAAAATTTATACTTACAATTTTTAGACTTCTTGAATTTAAAATTTATTGGAAAATCAAAAATAATTTGGTTATTTTAAAAGCCAGGAAAGAAATGAAGTGAGGAAAAAAAAAAAAAAAAAATGTCACCCAAATCATCAATACTTCCCCACCTATATGCTGTTTTCTACTTATATTTTGATTATTATATTTGCACAATGTCAAGCAGTGAGGATGAACTTTTTTGGAGGATATAAAAATGGAATAAAAAGGATTATTATCGACAATGCAAATATTTTTGATAGGCCTAAAACTGCAGAGCTTGAAAAGGAGACTGTGTCGTAAGGCACAAATATTTGTTGGATTACTCATTCATTGATAAAAATCATGGTCGTCTTTATGACTATAAAACAGCAGCATCAATGGGGCCATAGAAGCTTTTCAGAACTATTGTCTTTAACAATTCTAGGAATGTGGTAATAACGCTAACGGGATACGATTCAAGCAGGAATCTATGCCATCTCTGGCCAGGCCTGTCCAATAGTTTGAATTTGCTAGGGCTCAAAACTGGCCATGGACAGTTCTACCAATGAAGTAGTTAATGGATAAAATCTAAAAGGTTGTATTAGAGTTCACGAATATCCACACATTAGTTGTTAGCAATCAGCTTTGGAAAGATTACAAAACATAACACCATGCTCCAGACTTAAATCATAAGAAGTATGCTGCTCACATGCAGGGTAGGAGGCAAGCATGGTGGCCGAGGGGATGGCCATTGACCCCCATCTCATGTTCCCCCCCGCCCCGCGCGGCAACCTCTCTCATTCATTATGTGTGTGAGTTTGGGGGGTGGGATCCCAACTGTGTTCCTCACCAGGCCGTACTAAATAGGAAGGTACACATCCTCTTTCCTACTAATGGTACCATTTTCCTCTTAATCTTAAACTCTTATTTGAAACTTCTATAGCTTCTTTTATTTATTTTCTTTTACAAATAATTCATGTTGAAGTAACTTGATCATCATTTTGCTTCTCTTGCAAAATAGCTGTAGGAGAAAAGCGAAGAGGCTCCCAACGAGATTGTTCCTCATCTCACAGAATCTGTCTTGACATCCTTCTCTTCAATTTATCAACATACAAAAAACATTTAATAATTTATATATTAATTTCAAATAAAAAATTGTTATTTTATTAAGTACCTTTAATTAATATTATTGTTTTATGCCCCCAAGAAAACAATCCTGGCTCCAGCCCTGCCGCTATTTCCAGTATAATGATTAGAAGCTGAATTTAGTCTTTCAAATTAAAGGGAGAAATCACAGTTCTGAAATCATGGTAATCTACCAAGCTATAAACACCAATATCTCAAAAAGGTCCACCTTAATTAAAAAAATGTTAGCTTTGACCGCAAATGTACAATCTATACTTCAGAACTATGACAGAAATTCTACCAGTGATGATGCACCAAAGTAGTAACTTAAGCACAAAATAAAGAATAATGAGAATGCAATCAGAAACTTTAAAACATATATAATCAAGTGAAACTCCCTTCATGTAAGTTACCCAAAATATGTTGGACTGCTAAAACCTTCCAACACGTCTGTCACATGAAACATCATTCTTATAATACTTTTAGATTAATTGCAATCAATGAGGCGAGGTAAAAAACCACACGAACTAATACGAATAACATATAACAAAAAAAAAAGAACCCAGAAATACAAGATCAATTAAAGGGATAGGCATAAAATAAACATGGCAGTTAAGAAACTTAATGGTTGAATTTGCAGATAACCATTTCAATAAACACTTAATTTTATACACATCCTTATGCTTAAGTTAATTTTCTATTAAATTACATGAAGTTGACTCTTCTCCCTGTGGAACTTTCTAGCTGCCTGCCCATTTGAGCATAGCCAAATTACTGGAAAGATAATCAGCAAATCATGAATTAATGAAAAGGCAATCAGCATGGTAGATGCCTAGTAAGATATCAGGTTGTAGAATGTAAAAGCTGGATAATCTCGGGAATGCAAACAATACTGATATTTGTCTCATGTAAATGGACGAAAATATTATGTGAATTCCATGGCTCTACAACTAACCATACCTTCCACCCTGGTTTAGGACTCAAGGCAACAGCCACCATAGAACTTGCTTTGCCCTAACATAGTCAAAGGGAATAAAAGTTAATACAAATTAAAAAATAAGAATACCAAATCTGTTGGTATTGATCAAAATCATCTCAACATGTTGGTTAAATGAATCAACTACCAAACTCAGGAAGAAGTTGTACAAGTGAATTATAAAGCTAATATGACTGAAGCTTGGTCGTAGAAGCATTTTCCCAGCTCTAGTATCTCAACCACAAGGGAAGAAGGAAAATCTCCTGCTCATGCTTTTGCATGATCATCATAATTGTGTAGTCTAGGGAACCAGAGCCATGGAGTATGGACCAAGCCAAGTGACAGAACAAATTGTATGTAGTCAATCAATTTTGTAACCAACTAATTCATTTATATTTTCAAATTTTGCACTACTTTCAGTGAATGCACATTTTAAAGCCTCAAGGCATATGTGGTAAATATATAGAATGAGTACTATTTAAATATTAAAAACATGGAATAAAGGCAATAACATGTTACTGTGAGTTGGCTCAAGTGGTAGAGATTGTTGAACTTCCTTGGTCATCCAACTTACCAAACGTTGGAATTTGGGTTTAAGGTCATGAATGAAACATCTTTTGGTATCACTTGTTTTAACACGAATAGACAGTTTGATTTTTCCTTTTGGGTCCAATCTGATGTACTCCGCTCCCTCTTTAGCAGCCCATAACAAGAGTGATGCTTGCTGTTACTAACACTTCATCTAATCATGTTTATCTAATAGATATTACACCCCATTGCATTACTTTAAAAACTTCTACTAATTGAAACTATGGTTGTAATATAATTTCTCACATGAAACCTCACAGCTTCCCAATTCAGTCGATTTCTAGAACAAATCCTTAACTATTCCAACAATTCGAACCGTCCCCACTCCCACATCATCCAACTACGACTGAGCAATTTGTTCTCTCCATCAAATGGACAAGAATCATGATCCTAGCCACTCCCTATATTCCCTAGAATAAATTAATATGTACAGCTTCAAACGGTAATAATGAAAAAAAAAAAAAAAAGCTCCTTCAAATAATTTTTTTTTTAAAAAAAAAAGTTACCACTCAAAATGTAGAAATTGGACTTGAAGCATTAAAAAACCAATTCCACTACTGCAAATCCCACAAAAGCTAAAATAAACACAGCAATTATTTAAAAAAAAAAAAAGATGTCATTTGTTTCAGTGGTGCAAAAAACAAGAGTACTGAACTTTTTCAAACCTTAACAGATAAGGTTCTTTCTCAGAAAATTCATGGCAAAGATAAATATATTTCAGCAGGAAGTTTGTTTTAAAATAAAAAAATAGAAAGACCATGTATTCTGAATAGGTATTGGAACATTTGCCTAGATACCAACAACAATGATAGATAAGTTAACAACATACTTGCATAAATTGAATAAAATTTATATTAATACAAATAACAAATCCAGCTTATAGTAAGAAAAAATCATGAACCAGAACAAAATGGAAAAACCACTCTTATGTCATTTTCATTATTCAACATTAGTATTCAGCATGCACATGCACATGACCAGTTCCAGAGGAAGGAGTATATAATGGCTTGCTGGTATCCCATCAACCACAGAAATATCTGTGACTTGTTTTACCCTTTTCCTCATACTTTTTGTGAACTTTTTTTTTTTCCAGATGTTCTCCCTCCATAGAGAAACAGGAGGAAATTTTCAGCTTTGCTCAAGGCTTTATGGTATATTTTTATGGATGAACTACTAAAATCTTCTAGGCATGACAAGTAATTGATAATTGTTCCAGCAAGCAACTATCAAGTAAAAGGTTCACCAGAATTAACAAGCCTTGTATAGATGGATTGGATTCATGAGTCCTTCACTTTATATTCATATCAACAGCATATCCACTGTGAGCATAATCATTTGTTCAAATCATTTTTACACTTTACAGGTTCCACAGAATCCAAACAAATTATATAAGATCCTTTCCTACTTATTTCTTACCTTTCCATCCAACTGCAAGACCTCTCAATAGATCCCTCATCACTTAGAACATTCAGCGGAACGATGAATCTTTGAGGTCAAAGTAACATAAGATCATGAGCAGACACATCAAGTTGAAGAATTAGAAACTCTGAAAATGCTGTGTTGCTTAATCCCACATAACTTAAACATCCAAGGGCTGCCCTACGATAAGTACTCAACAAATTTATTCATTTCACATAATCAATGGATCATTAATAAGTCTGGCAAAGTTTTGTTCATAAATTAAGGATATTCACAGGCACAGTTTTATTATAAAGAAAAATAGTGGGATTGCTGTTGATCATCGGTATTTCAAATTGTGAAACATCTAGGCAAGGAGACCAGTCCAATCAATATATAAAGTAATCATATTTACAAAGAAAATTCCTCAACAAACTAATCAGCTTCAGATTCACTTTGATTTTAATTTATTTTGCAAATATATTCTTACTAGTCTATAAATTTCAAAGAAAAAAAAATGTACAGATGAGTCTGATACTTAATTTTAATTCAATCAAGCAAGTTGATTTCCTGAGTTAATAAGCTGAACAGGATTCATTTAATAGGCAAAGCAAAAAAAAACAACACTGAAAAGATAATATATGGACAAAATATAACAAATCCCACACAAACAAAATTGTACTCAAACAACTTACTTGCAGAAACATACTTCCATTCTTAACCAAGGGATGGTCATGCAAATCCATCCCCGATGGGAGCACTAACATGTCTGGAACCATGTCATCCTTGGTTACCTATCCAAATCACAATGTCCCATCATAAAAGCAGAAAATCATCTCTTGCTAATAAGAACACTGCACAGCCAACTAAACAAAGACATATTATGACAATTTATACAATATGTTCCGTGATGCTTATGTACATCATATGAAGATTGCAATTCTAGGGAGGATCATCTTAAACAAATGGAAAAAAGGAAACTACGTAAAATCCCTTGAGTAACAATACCCTTGGGAAGTATACAGTAATCAGATAGCTAAGTGGCTAATTAAAAGACTGCAACAGTTAAAACAAATAGAAAAGGAAGATTAACTCATCAAGTAAACTTCCTTGAATAGCAATACAATCAAGAAACAGACAGCAATCAGATAGCTTTTTGGGGCTAATTGCCACTGCAATGGCAATATACACATACTTTTCTCTTTTACATCTTTTGTTAAATGCTTCTCACATATAGATATTTATGGTTTTTAAAAGTGATGCATTTAGAATTAAATAAAGAATATATGCTAATTCTTGTTGCTAAAAATTATTTTCTGCCTCATGCTAAATTATTGTGCAGTAAGCAATGAAAAGTTTCGACAAGAACTGAAACTAGCTTAGTTCTTAACATCAAGGTGATGCATAGAACACATGCCTTCCATATAACAGGGAAAATTTGATGACAACATTTGGCTTAGTTGCTGTGACTCAAGGAAATATTAAGCAAAACATAACATTTAAGGATAGGGCATCAAGAAATTGAAGGAGAAGTAAAAAGTACCTTGTTCATTTTTCCTATTTCTCGTATGGCAGATTCAACATCCATTTTTAGTGTATTAACACGCACGTATCGAGGTTTGGAAATAACTGCAAAGAAATAAAACACATGTGGACAGTTTAGGCATTACAACTGCAAGAGTATTGTTAGCGAGACCTGTTAGAATGAAGACGCATTGGATGAGATTGCATCAACAATCTTTTGCTTAAAACAGGTGCCGGTTTTGTTACGACCATGAACTTGTCACAATCCAACCACAACTACCAGCTAAAGAAAACATCAGATTTGTCTTGATTTCAACACCTCTCTTAAGCACAAACAGTGAGATATAAAGGCAAGTAAATATACAACAACAAGGTAACTTCACTTAAGAACTTCCAAGTAATCCTATTACTTACATAAATAAATAAATAAATGTATATATATGTAGGTACACACAGATGGATAGATATGCCTCCAAAGTCAGCTTATTTGATCCTTCTTTGCCCTCTTCTCATGTTAATACTATTATTACTAGGCATGTGAAGATGAAAATGATGCTTCTAGATGAACAGTTAAGACTAGGTAGGACCATTCTTTTGATAGTAATAATTAGAGGAAACCGTTCCTAGTATGTCACCATTGTAATTAGTATACGCAAACAGGAATATTATTCCACAAATGTCCTGCCGACCACAGGGCATTTGTGTTGTGCAGTAGAGATAATTTTCTAAGACCTATGCTTGTTTTTTCTGATCTCCCCTCACAAATTCAAGTAGCTCAACTTTAACATCTCAAGTAACATTTGTCATATGAAATGAGAAAGAAGAAAGAAGACGACGAAACATGAGAACAGAGGCGACGGGTAAAGGGAAGTGGTATTTTATTTAACTGTTCCCTCACGAACATGGGATCCACATGATATGTAAGTATTCGGGCATTTGGTTGCTTAGGATGAAGACTTAGTTGAGTTTGACCAGGCTTCAGAGTTCAGACAATTATTCCCAAGATTCAGACTCCTGTAGGTGTTTTTAAAGCTCTTGGGGTATCATTTTTGTTCTAATAAGTGGACAGGCCAATAACTTCATCATAAAATATGCCATTCTTTTGAACTTTGCAAACTTTGATTAAACAACTTTAGACACAATTATCACAACAACCCTAACCAATCTGCCTTGGACAGAAATCAAGCATTCTGCATTCATACCATAAGTTAAAACCTTTTCAAAATTCTATCTCAGAACACACAGCTACATTTCACCAGGGAAATTGTTACCTGAAAGTTGAAACAACCATTTTTCAACACAGGGGGACCCAAATGACATCACTAAAACAACATGTTCAGCTCTTCTAGAAGACTAGGTCATGTGCAAGTTATGCCTCCTCAATAATTAGATACAGATTAGTCATGCAGTAATATGACAACTGCCAAATTTTCAATTTTGGATGTTTATGTCCATGTCCAATTATAAGTATCAAAAGAAGAAAGCAATGGAAAAGGGTGAAGCCTCATCACTTTTCAAAAGAAACTTCTAAATGAACATAGTAAGCATATCAAGAGTACCACTGAATAGCTAATTCAGCATGTTGATCTGATGGCAGGTTAAAAATTATTGCAGGATGAATTTATCATATTCTGAAGCATCTCGTTAAAACTATTAGTACCATAGCTAGAGAATTTCTGAAGTATCAAACACTAGGAGCATATCATCCTGCCTTTTCATACATTACCAGTAGCATATTCAAAAACAGAAAATGATATATGCTGAACATATTCTAGTAGTGATAAAGATGTGTTCTTGAATGGTGATTCTACCACCTACAATGAAAGTATATATCAGATATTTAATCCTCTGAAAATGCCATCTATATTTTAACACCTGATTAATTTTTCTTTTTAAAAAAAAGTGAAAGTCAAATAACTAACAGGCAGGATGATATGTCATCACAAACAAGATGGTTTGCAATTTCAAGAAAAGATTCTAACGCAACCTTGAGCCATTTTTGAAAATGCCTCTAACTTTGGTAGTTGACCACACAACATAAATGAATGGCAATGGTTATATATTATTCAACAATTGGCTCAACATAACTACCCACTGTTGAAGGTTGAAATGATTAAATGCCATGATGCACTAAATAATGCATAACATAAATGTGTTAATGATCTCGCTAATACACTAATTGCATTTTGAAGCCACGTGCAGTTAACAGATATGATTCATGATTACCGGATCAATCATTTTTCATTTTAAAACCACAAACATATTTTAGTGGATTGTTAGGAAAAAATACTGCAAACTGCACATGATTTTCTCGCACCACATCAAAGAATGAACTCATGGCAACACTGCAATGCATCATGTGATTCTAATCAAATCATAATTAAAATCCATACTAACTAGTAGTCAAAGATTATAAGCTAAAGATACTGCATATTGCACATAATTTTCTCCTTTGGCAGTGAAGATATAACCACTAATAACCAGTAGTCAATGACTCCAAGCAGATTATAGTAATTAATAAAAACAAAAAATAAAGATTAACTATAGATTGAAGACAAGAGACACAACACAAAAGGCCAATTCTTCTCTTGGAAGTTGCACGGATGCTGTACCAGCAGTATAATTTGCAAGACAAAATATAGATGTGTTTGCCTGGTATTATAAATGTAAAAATGGCAAAGGCATTTGAAGAAAAAGGAACATTTTTTGTTAATAACTAAAACAACATGGTGCAAACAAAGAAATTCTACTTTTTAAACCTTCAAAAGAATGTTTGAACTTTATTTTGGTATTTATTATGGTAGATGCCCTAATTATACTATATTGACTAACATGATTGAAAGCTTTATTATTTCCCCGGTTTCCACAGCATTTAGAAATAACACAGCTTAGCAACTAAAAATTGAAATCATCATATATAAATTGTCCTTAGTTTTCCTTGGTGGGAAACCAACCTTGTTCATATTGCATCGGGTATTTTTTACTCACCCAAGAAAATCAGTTCTATTAATTCTCAACCGTAGAACCCTATGTTCCGAATATGACATGTCTTTGCTGGTTCCTGAGAAATCTAGAAATCATCCTTAAGAACAAGCAGTACAACCATCATATATAACTATCAGTAGGTAAAGAACTTCAGATGGACAAAAAACAAAAATAAAAAAATATATAATGAGCAATATTAAAAAATAGTTACAATCCAAAAAATGAAAAATGACATTCAAAACTCATTCTCCATGCTCAAACATGATGCAAAACTTTAAGGTGGGAATCTAGGCACTCTAACGTGGGCAACCAAGATGGTTATTTTTCCAAAAGATTAAAGCCATGCCAAAGTTTGTGCCATGCATGACCTTGCTCTCAAGTTGGTATTAACAAAGCAAAACATGATTTTAAAAAAAAAATAAAAAAGAAGAAGAAGAAGAAGAAGAGGCAAGCTTGATCCACTATTGGCAATATGATAGACTAAAGACAAACCTGGATTCTGATTTTTCAGGAGCCAGTCTTCAACATGCTTGACTTTTTGTGTCAAGCAGAGTTGTGCTAAAGCAGTCTGAAGAGCATCTTTATGACGCATAAGGAACTTTTCAACATCACCCGTCATTGCAATATCCTAAAGAAACCAAGTGAAGATATCATAATGAAATTTTCTGCAAAAATAAATAATGGGGCTCATAGATCACCTCCAAAATGTGTTAAATAGTGCAAGATGTATGACATAGGTACAGCTAACATGATCAAAGTGGGCTTTGTTGATATTGTAAGGAACATGAATCATTAAAAAAATCAGAAAAAAAAAAGGTCCAAAGAATGGAAACCAAAAGGATGTGCTAATCATTATTCTATTCACAACTTCTCTTGCTAGCAGTTAATGGATATCTATGGTACGAACAAGCAGATATCAACAACAAACTATGCCTATGCCTATTGTTAATAGGTCCTTTAGAAGAGTTTCAACCTCCACCAGAAAACCCTATCTCCTCTATTGGGTTGTTTACATTTCTGTACTACCTGCAGCTCGAGCTGCAAGTGCAGGCATTTGGATGCTTCTAGCTCCATCTGCACAATAAGTTGAGTTGCTCATTGGGCTGCAACTCAAGGTTATCTTGCAGTAGGTCAACCTGCAGTCAAAATAGCTGCTCGAGTAGCTATCTTAATTAAGAAGAATTCTCTCCTCTCCTCCCCTGTTCCCTTCTCCTACCCCACCCTGCTCTCAAGTCCCTCCATGTTGTCACCCTCGATGCTACTACCAACCCCCACCACCAACGGGAGGCCCATAGTTGCCTCCTCCTCCTCCTCGAACTTCACCTCAGCAGGCCTCTACTCTTCTTCCTCCTTCCCTTCCCCTCTCCCCCTATGCCACACTCTCAAGTCCCTCCTTGCCACCACTACTGATGCTGTTGCCAGCCCTTGGACATCATCACACCAACCTCCTCTCCTCCTCCTCCTCCTTTGACCATTCGCTCCGCCATCCTCCTTCACCTTCTTTGCCCTCCTCACGGCCCACACAGCCACTTGCTTCCTTCCCATTGGCACCCAAGTCCACACCCAGGCCCTTCCTACCGGTGGCTTGGTTGCCAACCTCTTCATCAAAAACACACTCATCTTCATGTACGTAGAATGCTCTGACCTGATGTTCGACGGAATGACTATTAGAGATGCCCCTTTTTCCATCAACTCTCCTGCAACTACAAGAATTCTGCTTCTTGTAAGCTAGATGATGCAACTTGAGCTGCTGTGCCACTTCAACTACAAGGCTCCAACCAACTCTTGTATTGGATTGGACATATAAACCATCAAACCTCCAAGCAGGTGTCACCTATCAAGCTATTTAAGAACAATAAAGGACCCAGCCATAGCTTCAATATCAAGAAGCTAGTAGGAACGGGTGCTTCAACCAAGGCCTGAAACTTACCTATATTGATCTCCATAACCATATTTAGTCCATGTAGTTTGTATGGTCCCCAATCTAAACATGCACAAGATCATAGACAACTTTAACAAACCCATAGTGCAATTAAGATTGCAAAGAGTTGTGTAATTTTTATCTCTAGAGCTTCTTGCAATATATAGCATTAAGTATTAATAATATCCAAGGGAACTAACCACTCGATCTTTGGGTGAATTCTTGCCTAAATCTATTCAGAAGCAAAGATTTTGGATTTAACATTATCCACCTCATAGAGACACCTCAAAACCTCCCATTGCCACTATCTCTACCACAATTTTTGCTCCCATTAAAGCCTTAACCCATCTTTATGCATCCTGCCCTTCAAAACCCCTTTGGCCATCATGTTACCTCCCTTTCTTAACTATAAAAATCTTCCACTTTCTCCATCTCCAAGCAGCCACATCCCCCCTTCCCCAAATCTGAACCTTACTTGCTTCCCCTAGTGCATCGCTGCATTTCAACCCATCTTTTCACCTCCCCTTCTGAACTAACAGAAAAAACTCTCCTCCCCATCAAATGGTTGCCGCATTCCCCATTTCCCCCCAAACTTGAACTTTATTTGCTCTCCCTATGAATCAATGGTATAGCTGGCCCCCAATCTCCTCTTGAAAAATAACACCTGGCCCATCTCATTAAAGCATTCCTTTCCCAATCTTCTCCTACAAAATAGCCTGTTGAGTCTCTCATCAAAGCATGCCTTCCCAAGCCCCCTTCACATTCTTTCCCATGTTGTCACACTTCCCCTCCCCCACCCCCAACTCCTTGCCCAAAAAACCCTTCACCACCCCTCACCTCCCCCCAGCTCCCATCCAAAAGAAAAAAAAAGAGAAAAAAGGGGAATAAATCTCTAATTGAGGTTGCCACCAAAAAGCTTACTTTATCACTCACTAAAGCCAACCTTGGTCCCAACCTGCCTCCTCTACCTTACACCAGTCCCATTGCAACCTCACCCACCTTCTTTAAACCCAACATCGTCTTCCACTCACTAATATAATTTTTCTATATGAATGCTTTGCAAAAACTCAGAGTAACCTATAATTACCATCAAAACAGTCATACCACACAGCCTTAACACATTCCAAACCTTCCCTTTAAATGGAACATGATGTTCAATTGGAAACAGATGTGAACTTCAATCCTCAGTAACACATTCAGATATGAATGTTTAATATATATATATATATATATATATATATAGTATACAATCTTAATTCAAAACCAACCTATTGCCATCTGATTTACATCCTTTATTTAATGACAAACTATGGATTCACATAATTTTTGAACTCTGCAAAAACCATCCTCACTCACTTGCTTTACTTAGACAGTTGAGTAATGGGTGTAAAGTGCATTTTTTAAATTACTAATCTATCGTTCTTCTTCATTAAACATTGGTAACATAAACTTTTCCTAAGATAAATTATCTTGTCTCTGCAAAATGCTAGAAGCATAATATGTGGTTATGCAAAGTTGAGAATGTTTAGGTACAGACCTGTCCAAAGAGAACATCATATGCAGTTACAAGAATCAATTCCTCCTGCTTCTGCAATAAGATAAGTAACATCACCAAGCGAACAACAACAATTCGAGCATAATTATTCAAGTGCTATCATGGGTGATGCATGCCTAAGACATGAGTAGGGTAGAAATAGAGGTAAAAACATAGATCTCCAGAATGGTAAGCTAGAAACTGTGCAAATTTAAATGTAAAATGTGCATATTTTTTCTTCACCTTCCATTTGCAGGTTAGTAACTTAGTTCTTGCTAACACATCTTTCATGAGTGGAAGATCTGCAAGATGGGTGAAAGAGAATTGTTGGACTAGTGTCAGAGAAATACAAAGAAAGTAGGAGAAAATATCCTTGAAGTTTTTAAATGCATTAAAAAAAAAAAAACAAAAGTTACCAAAACTATAACCTATCAACTCAAATAGATCACGTTTAACACAGAAAAACGGTTAGCATTATTGGATATAAATTAAGCTAGAAATGAGTGACCTGAAGTCAAATGCTTAAGAAAGGAATTATTAGCCAGGCAGTCCAAAACTGTAGCAAATCAAATCAAATCCATTCAAAATTTAACATATAAAAATGTTCGTCATTAATGCATATTAAACTAATTAGGAACAAAATGACTCACCTAAAGCCAAATACTTGAGAATGGAACATTTCAAAATTCCACATGTGAGAAAGCATGGTCAATTTTTCCGTCATGTACTTCCATCTACATGAACATGTGAAAATAACAGAACATGCTTATACATACGCAATAAAAGAAATGTTTTTATGTCTGGATGGCAGAAAATGCATTTTAATCCCACTTTCGAATAGCAATATGCATGATGTATATGGTTGCCTTCCAGCTAAAGAAGTTAACAAATGCTTGTTCACATGAATCAAGAATGGCATCTCTCTGAGTGTCTACAAGATGCATAAATTACAATATCTAGATTACGTACATGCATTGATGAAATACTGGTCTTAGCCCATCGTAGAGAAAACACACGGTTGTTCAATCAACAAATTTTATTAATGAAGATGAATGAAATAGCAGTACAGATCAGGACATATGTGCTGTAGATAGGAACAAAAGTTCTTAAAAAGATCAACTTGGATTACTCTGGTTAAAGGCTACATTCGAAAAGCCAGAGATACAAAACTGACTACTCTAGAAGAATAATAACATGAAGTTATCAAGAATCCTTCTACAACAAGCACTCACTGATCACCACTGTCTAATCAAATCAACTTTTTTTAAAGGAAACGTGATGAGAAGAAAGATACGAACAGGTTCGAGAAAGATTAATCGAAACCCTAAATATCGAGAAAGGCGCGTACACTTGGGAGTGATCAAGACAGACTAGCCGGAAACCCTAAAAAGCAAGATAAACGCATACACTTGAGGGTTTGGCAGACGAGGGCCAAGGTAGCCTTCTTGTTGCGGACGGAGGGACCGTAAACGAGGGATTTGATGGAGGCGGTGGCCCGCTGGCGTGCGTCGCCCTGCAGCACCTGTCGCAGCACCCGCGCCGCCTCCCTCCGCGCAAAGTACGCGGACCGTTCCACCGCCTTCTTGCTGTTCATCCGGCGCTTGGGATGCTTCTTGTCCCTGGGCGGAGGTGGACGGCGAGGAGGATGCACCATGTCTCCTGGCGAAGAAGCGGCGGCCGCGACACAGATGCGACGGTGAGGGATTTATCTATAGTAGTAGCATCATTAGATTCGAGATGAGGGATATTGTAATTACTATTATTACCTATATATATATATATATATATATATATATATATATATATATATATATATATACATACTAGTTTTGTGCCCAGTCATGTTTAAAAAAATAAAATTATATATAAATAATTAAATAATATTTATTTTATTTTATATTTTTATTATTTATATAAATAAAATTTAATTATAAAAATATGATAATATTATATATTAATAATAAAATTTAATTCATATTAATAGAAGTTAATATAATTTTTTATTAATTCAAAATTTGAATTTAATATTTAAAGGATGGTAAAATAAGAGTACACATGGCATAGAAAAAATAGCTTATATGAGTAATCTTAAAAATTTATAAATTTTTTTCTATTTCTATTTTTTAATATATATATTGAAAATGAAGCTCTATACCATCTTTTATTATATATAAAATATATAAGTGTCTTTGTTTGCCACATATCCTTCAAAAAAAAAAATATTAAAATCCTTCCCTTGCTCTCAAGATTTTGGCTCTCTCTCTCCCACTGCTTCGAGGGCAATCGCTTTCCATCATCGATAAGGGAGGAGGCAGAAGGCAAAGGCAGGGGAGGAGGAGGCGGAGGGGTGCCGGACGTCGAGGGCGGTGAAATGCTAGACACCAGAGAAGATGGCATGCCCCTCGGCTCTGAGGAAGCAGAGGAGGAGGCCCTTCCCCTCTTCTCGTCCGCCCAAGGAGTTGTTCATCTTAGCAGAACTCGATGATTTCTTCGCCGCCCACCACAAACCCTTCCAAAACTAATCCATCGGCTCGCTAGTGAACATCCATGGGTACAGAGTCAAGTTCTTCTGCAATATCAAATGAACTTCAGATTCAGATGGATCACCAGACAAAAGTGGCTTCACAGATAGAGAGAAATTGACATGAGTTCAGAGCGGAGGGATGCAAGAAAAGGACCTATATCCTAGTACCAACATTGGAGATGCATAGTTCTGGATGGAGTGACATGTGCAGGTGGACAGGCAAAATTCTAAGAATACCGTATCAGGATATGCAGCGAGTGCCAATATAAGAATGCTACAGTTTCTTCGAGAAAGTCATGAAAAAGTGATAAGTAGAAGGGTATCTAGAATTTTCAGGATAGTGCCAAGAAGCAAGCCAAAATCTTTGATTATGGAGGCGGTCATCCTGAAGATCTCCAAGGATGCACAAAGGCTAAAGAAGGTTGGCGATGGCAAGATTTGCACAAGGGGCTATCAGGGCATACACCGACAGCGAGATCATGTAGGAAGGTGTTATCAAGTGTGCCAAGACTTGGATGCACCAAGATGGAGATTATAGATATTGGTATGATACTTCCAAGCCTTGGAAGGCCATGAGAGAAGTTAAGGGCTCCAGGAGACTAAGATCGGCCGATGAAGAAATCAATCAAGAAAAGGAGCTGACACATAGATGGAGTCAACTCAAATGCAGGTCGAGACAGCTCGGACTAAGATTGAGTCGGCTCTCTCAAAGAATAGAAAGCAATGTTTTAGGAATCTATGGCACGATACGCAGTTGAGTCGACTCGAGTCTCAGCCGAGCCGACTCCGATACAATAAATAGATTTACATAAAATTTTCTGTTTGATCTTAGATTGAGTTTAATTCAAAAGATCTTAAGGCCTGGTTTAAGATGTCTTAAGGTGGCTAACTCATGATTTGAACTAAAGATTAAGTCCATGGGATCAAGGCATGTGAGACATGGATGTATATGGGCTGGGTGAAGTACTTTCATGTATGGATTAGTTAAGAAAAGTTTTTCAGCTGGGACTTGGGTTTATTAGGGTTCATGTGATATAACAAAATCCTAAGGTATATAAACCTATATATTATAATTTTTATAAGAGAAAGTGGAATCAATACAAAGCTTTTCTTCCTAATCCTCCTTCTCTCTTTCTCTCTAGTTCCAATGCTAAATCTAAGGTTGCCACCTTCATCTTTGTTCTTCTTCATATTTCTGGTTTAACACCCAAGTCTATGCATGAGATTGGTCTTCGGCTCTGGTTCAGAGCAACCATGGGTTTAACAATTGGTATCAGAGCTAATTGTATGTCTAACAATCACAACTACATAAGCAGCGATGATGACAGCACGGCAGATGAGTGCCGCATAAACATTGATGATTGTTGTGCAGCCAACCAACACTGTGCCGATGGTGGAATTGCGCCCAGTGGTGTCTCCACAATAGTCAGCTCCCCCATCAAAAGAACAACCACAAATCCCCTAACCAAGCCCTAAGCAGGGGAGACAAACTCTTCATAGCCGCCCTCGGAGCCCGGAAAGGAGGAGGTAGCGATCTCCTAGTCCCTATTCCCGACAGGACTCGATGCCCAGTTCGTGATTTTCTCCACATCATTCGCAAGTTACATCGCTTGAGACGCGGACGTCAACCAACAACTTCGAAATAAAGGCATTCTATAATTAAGTTTTGGTGTGGGATGACGGGTACGATACTAACCTACCATTTAGTGTCCAAATTATGCAGGAGCTGCCCCCCAACAACTTCAAAATGCTTCAGCTGGATAGCTACAATGGGACCACCAATCCCATAGATTACCTAGAGAGTTTTAAATCGTTGATGCTATGTCATGGAGCCATTGATGCTGCACTATGCCGACCATTCCCCTCTACCTTGAAAGAAATCGTCCAATACTGGTTTTCAAGCTTAAAACCATGAACAATCCACTCATTTGCCTAAATGAGCCGGTTGTTCATCAATTATTTCATTAGTAGCAGGAGGCAGCAGATTGGATTGGACTCCCTGATCAACATCAAGCAGGAGGGGGAGTCTCTTCAATCCTATCTCAGTCTTTTTAATGCAGCTATTTTGGAAGTGTGCAACCTCGATCAATTGGTCGCCATGACCATCTTGAAGGGTGGCCTATAGAAAAATGCTCTTCAATACTCTTTGGAGAAGAAATACCCTTATGACTTCATCGATATGCTAATCCAAATGAAGAAGTATATAGAGCAGATGAAGCTTTTGAGGATGAATCCCCAATGAATACAATCATCAAAGAAAAAAAAAGAAGAGGAGACGAAGTCTCCAATAAAGGATCGACGATGCTCTCACTCTCCACCCAAGCATCGAAGATCTTAAACTCCCCCAAGGAGCCATCAGCCGAAGAACTCCTAGAAAGAATGATGTACATCACCGTTTCATAGATTCAACAACGACACTCTGCCTTCAGGACTTAGGTGATGATGGAGATCAGAGATCAGCTCCCTCCAGCTAGGAAGTTACGAACTCATTTGAGGCAATGCAATCCCAATAAATATTGTCTCTACCATCGCGACCACAGCCACAATACCAAAGATTACATTCAGCTTCAGGATGAAATTGAAGAGCTCATCCAGTGTGGTCGCCTAGATTGGTTCATCAGGCGGCAGCAGGAGCAATCGAAAGAACGACATAGGTCCCCTCGCCCACCAGAGCAGCAGCAAAGAGGACCTTTCGCAGATCCACCTCCTGTTTGAGTTATAAATACAATAATCGAGGAAAAACAAGATAGGGCAGAGGAGCCAACCGAACCATCCAAAAGGCAAAGAACAGAAGAGCCAATTGTTTTTACTGATAAAGATGCCAAAGGAGTTCTATTCTTGCATAAGGATGTGGTAGTTGTGACTTTAAGTATTGTAAATTATGATGTATGCCGTATCTTTACTGATGATGAAAGTTCGGTCGATGTCTTATTTTATGATGCATTCTTTCAAGTAGGCATATTCTCGAAATGGCTAGGCCGAATGGACTCACCTCTAATAGGATTTATCAGAGACTTTATACTAGTCGAAGGAGTTATAACACTACTTGTAATTGTTGGTCATTTTCCTCGAAGATCCAAAGCCCAAGTCAATTTTCTAGTGGTCTGGACACATTCAGCCTACAACGTCATCCTTAGATGCATAGGACTTAATGCACTCCGAGCTGTGGTCACTACTACAAAAAAGAGCTATGATAGTGATTTATAACCGCTGTCATAGTGCAAAAAACCGCTGCCATACGACGCGGTTAGAACCGCTGTCATAGCGTAAAAAATTGCTACCATAGACTATGACAACGGTTATTTAACCGCTGCTACTAAAGCCATCGCTGTAGCTCTATGATAGTAGTTGTTGTAGTAGATAGCCTATTACAGCGGTTTATAAACCGCTGCAATAGATTGATCTATAGTAGTGGTTATGTAACCGCTGCCATAGGTCTAATGTAGCGGTTGGCATCATTTGCATCAAGAACCTATGGTAGTGGTTATAAAATCACTGTCGTAGATCTTGAATAATTAAAAAAAATAATTTTTTTATTTTTTTATATATTTTACCTGATAAATATAGATATATAACATGAAAAAATATAATAAATATAAAAAATTATTTTGAAATACTAAAATTTTATTATCAAATAAAATTTATTATAATATTTTTTAAAAAAATAAAATACATCAAAAGTTTTCTAAATCTACATCGTCGTCATCGTCACCGGGAGCCGGAGTCAGAGTTGGAGTTGGAGCTGGTGCTAGAACCGAAGCTGAAGCTGGAATGCGGATCAACATATTATCGAAGCTCGTAACTTCAAAATATGCGCTGAGCGTCGACATCATGTCTCTCATAATGCTCTCCAGATGAGATGCACGCTCCTCAGCCCGATCTGCCTCGTGTCGCAGCATGATCTGCCCATGCCAATGCCTCCTTAAGCTTCTCCCGACTGACGATATTAGAAGTCGATGAGGAGATGCTCGCCTCAAATCAGTAGCTTATCGACGTGTATCTAGGCCTACATCAGATCCTTCCAAAGTGCTCAGGTCCCAAGACCTGAGATAGATGGTTATGAGGCCCAGATGTATCCGGACCCTCGATCATGAGCACATCTCACTGATCCTATAATTATAAATTAAAATAAAATTTTATAAGAAATGCTATAATACTAATCATATATACTAATATATTTAATACTTACAAAAATACATTCGATCGCGGCGTTCATCGGCCTACTCGTCTTGTCTATATGGCTGAATCGAAAGATCTCGCTATAGCTGGGCATCACTCCATCTCTCATCAGCTATAATAAAGAATAAATTTATTAGAAAGATGATAAAAATATTAATTTAATTTATCTAGTAAGATTTAGAATTAATTATCTCTCTATGCATACGATTAGCCATAGACTTATGGTCTAGAGTGTGCATATACTCCTGGACTATACGATTCTTCTGATTTTAGTGGAAGATAGCCTAACAAGTATTCAAATAAATAAAAAAATATTTAAATAAAATTTTAAGTATATTAAAAAATTTAAAAGTTAGAAATTTTATCTCAAACTTCTGGCTCCTCCAGTGTCTAACCATCCTCTCCCACTGACTCGAAGGATAGTCTTGTATCCAGAGAACAAACTCCTCCGGAGTGTCTCATCAATGCTTGAGCCATTCTCTATGGAGTTTGACTTTGTAATCCCGATATAACTCTTCGATTTTTCTCAGTTGGGTATCTCGAGCCCTCTCATAATCGAAAAAGTCATACCTCCTTTGTACAAAGTTATCAAAAATCAGTTACAAAATTATTTTGATCAAATATATATAGTATAAACATATAAAATACATAAATATAACTAAGATGCGCGTACTTACCCATATCTACTTTCATACCCAGTCCTTGATGGCAGCATCCAACAAATGCCAATCTCTGGACTCTACGGGAATGATGTCTGATCACCTTACAAGCACTTTAAAAAAGAAATGCATCTTCCATACGATCTTCCCTACCAACCTCTCCTCCGCATCGTAATAGACCATCACCTAGTGCTGGCGGTTCCACATGTGTGCCATATGCATGGGATCATAAAATTTTTGGCTAGATGATGCACCTGCAATGCAAATACGTTATGCAAATATATAAGTATACAAATACTATATAAAAAATAAAGTTATACTAATATAATAAAAACATACACTCAGATGCCTGCATAGTAGCATATGTCTCAAATATTGGCGATGGTAGAGGCTCAGCTACCGATGGAGTAGATATCGTCGGTGGAGTAGATGTCATCAGTGGAGTAGATACCGATGGTGGAGGTCTTTGAGTAGTCGATGTCGATGTGGACGGAGTATGCTCCGACTGCTTCTCGGATGCTGAATTGCGCGTAACTCGCCGAGGGGCAGGGGTGAAAGTTAGATGGCATTTCGATGCCATCGTGATTTGCAACGTTAATGAATATTAATTAATATAACATGTTGAACAATAATATTAGTATAGCATCAATAAATAGTATCTAATATGTACACTAATCAATTGACGGGTCTATCGTTATGCAATACAATAAACAAAAATAATAAGATATAAATATTCAAAAAATATTATGCAATAAATTCTACAACATGAATTACATTCATAAATAATTAAGGATGGACAACAGTCGTAGATCCGATCTCTTGCGCGAACTTTGGTATTAATCCAAAAATCTGAAAGAAGAATAAAGTAGATGATAGTGGCACCTTAGGGCTTAAAGTTGGAATCTTAGAGAGACATATCAAATTCTATTCGCTCAAAAGTCGAGCTAGCTTGATGCTTGAGACAGTCGGCTCCATGCCTGAGACATCCGATTCGAGTCCTCCTCCAGCCGGCTCGATCATGGTCCGAGCTGGCTCGGTTGCGTATCCGAGCCAGCTCGACTGTGTATCCGAGTCGGCTTGGCTGTGTGCCATCCCCTCAATCATTTTCTCTCTCAATCTCTCTCACCGACGACGGCGGTGAGACCGAACCCCTCCCTCCCAACTTTTTTCATTTCTCGATCTTCCTCTCTTGATCTCCCTCGTCGGCGAGGCCAAACCCCATCCCTCTCTTTGTCACTCTCTTGATCTTCCTCGATCTCCCTCGCCGACAAGGTCGGACCCCATCCCTCCCAGTGATGCCAACGAGGCCGAACCCTCTTTCTTCCTCTCTCACTCTCTCAATCTTCCACTCTCCCTCTCTCGATTTCCCTCGCCAGTGAGGTCAGACCCCCCTCCCAATGATGGCAGCGAGGCCGGATCCCTCCCTTCCTCTCTTCCTCTCTCGATCTCCCTCGCCGACAATGGCGGTGAGGTCGGACCCCCTCCCTCCCTTCCTCCCACTCTCGATCTCCCTTGCCGATGGCCAATGAGCAATCGACCCTTCCTCTCTCAATCTGTCGGTCTCTCTCTCAGTCTCTTCATTTCTTAGTTTTAGATTTCGAAATCGGGTCTGACCTTTCAAAATCCATTAGGATCCGGATCTGGTACTTCAAGTACAGACCCATCGGATATTCAGATTCGGATTCAGTATGACTAATTAAAATTAAATTTGGATCTAAGTATTCAGATTTCGATCCAAAAACTATGATGTTGGTGCAGAATCTGATCGACGCCGAATCGAACTGAAGTTGAGGAAGAAAAGATCGCCGTTGGTAACCTGTAAAATAAAGTTTCATCCAAAGTTGATGGTGGTGGCTCCGGCAGGATACTCCGACGATCAAGTTAGCTCTTCTGACCAACAAAAATGGAATGCTCATAAAAGAATTCAGCAGAGTTTTTTGAAAGGAGAAGAAAGCTTGAATTAAATATATCTGAAGGATCTCTTTTTATAGATGGAGCCTGTAATAGATTGATAGTGATAGCCATAACCGTTTGATCGTGGGCCACTCGAAACTATATGAAATTTATTATGGAGAGAGGTGTCACCCATAGCAAACTGATAATGATAGTCGTAACCATCCGATAGTGGGGTCATCTGTAGCAGACTGATAATGATAGTCGTAACCGTCTGGTAGTGGGCCACTCGGGATCACCTGAAATTTGTTACGGAGAGAGGTGTCCATTGTCGTGATGTATCCATTTGTTGAGATTTAATAGTCGAAGTCTGGAGAAAGCAGGCATTGGTTGGTGAAGAGCTTTGATATATATCATATCAATTCTAGAGGAGTTCGAACTCCTAAAAAAAATATGGCTAAAGGAGATCATCTAGGAGGAATACTACTTAAAGTCTAGAAGTAATCCACTGAAGAAATTCGGATGGAGTTCGACTGATGGAAAAGTCTAGAAGAAGTTCGACTGATGGAAAAATTTAACTGAAGAAGAGGTTCGAAAGAAGTTCGGCTCCTGGAGGAATCCAACTGAAGAGAGATTTGGAAGGAGTTCAGATCTTGAAGAAATTTGATTGAAGGAAAAATTCGAAAGAAGTTCGACTCCTAAAGGAATCTGACTGAAGGAGAGGTCTGAAAGAAGTTCGACTGCTGGAGGAATCTGACTGAAGGAAAGGTCCGAAAGTAGTTCGACCCCTTAAGGAATCCGACTGAAAGAGAGATCTGAAAGGAGTTCGGCTCTTGGAGAAAGAATTTTCGATCAAAGTTCTTCCATGATTACCAGTTACATTAGGCTAAGCATCAGACTGAACTTCGATGGAAGCGGGTTTATCCTCAACACTAGTTCCTACATTTTCGAGTTCGAAATTCGAAGGAAGGGAGTACAAAAAAGATGACTGTTGAAGTTCTTTTCTGAGCTCTACATCCGTTGAGGTTGAAGCTTGGAGGAAATCTTATCTTCTGTTGAAGTTGAAGCTCGAAGAAGATCTTATCTCCAGTCGAGGTTAATGAAGATCTTATCTCCTATTGATGTTGGAGCTCGGAGGAGATCTTTTCTCCAACCGAAGTCGAAATAGATCTTATCTCCTATTGAGGTTGATGCTCGGAGAAGATCTTATCTCTAATCGAGGTTAAAGAAGATTTTATCTCCTATTGATGTTGGAGCTGGGGGGAGATATTATCTCCAGCCGATGTTGAATGAGATCTTATCTTTTATTGATATTGGAGCTCGGGGAAGATCTTATCTCCAACCGAGATCGAAGGAGATCTTATCTTCTGTTGAGGTTGAAACTCGAGGGAGATCTTATCTCCAGCCGAGATCGAAGAAGATTTTATCTTCTATTGATGTTGGAGCTTGGAAAAGATCTTATCTTCAGCTGAGGTTGAAGAAGATCTTATCTTCTATTGATGTTGGAGCTCGGAGAAGATTTTATCTCTAACCGAGATTGAAGAAGATCTTATCTTCTGTTGAGGTTGGAGCTTGGGGAAGATCTTATCTCCAACCGAGATTGAAGAAGATCTTATCTCCTATTGAGATTAAAGCTTGGGGGAGATATCATCTCCAGTCGAGGTTGAAGAAGATATTATCTTCTATTAATGTTGGAGCTCGGAGGAGATCTCATCTCCAATCAAGATTGAAGGAGATCTTATCTTCTATTGATGTTAGAGTTCGGAGGAGATCTTATCTCCAATCGAGGATGAAGGAGATCTTATCTTCTATTGAGGTTGGAGCTCAGAGAAGATCTTATCTCTAGCCAAGATTGAAGGAAATTTTATCTCCTATTGAGATTGGAGCTCGGAGGAGATTTTATCTCCAACCGAGGTTGAAGGAGATTTTATCTTCTGTTAATGTTGGAGCTCGAGGAAGATCTTATCTTCAGTCGAGGTTGAAGGAGATCTTATCTCCTATTAAGGTTGGAGCTCGGGAGAGATCTTATCTCCAGCCAAGGTTGAAGAAGATCTTATCTTCTATTGAGGTTGGAGCTCGGGGAAGATCTTATCTCTAATCGAGGTTGAAGGAGATCTCATCTCCAGCCGAGGTTGAAGAAGATCTTATCTCCTATTGATATTGGAGCTCGGAGGAGAATTTTGGCCCTGGGTTCAAAATTTGAAGGAAGAGAGTAAAAAAGATGACGGTTGAAGTCCGATCGTCGAGCTCATTGTGGACGTCGGACCTATTATTGACGTCGAACTAAGACCTCTCTTGCAAATTAGAATAGGATTCTACCTTTCGTATTTGACGTAGTCAGGTTGTCATAGGAAAGCACGTATAGGAATTCTCCACCAAGCTTCTTCCTTCTCCATATCTTTGGTCTACGAGGTTTCGACTTTTGCTCATGTTAGGATGAGGTTTTCTTTCTGTTCTTAACATGGCTTAGGAGGGTGCGTTAGGATCGTCGGTAGGGCCTCTCCCTCCATCTTGTCTTATATCGATGAGGTATTCGACTTTGCAAACGTTAGGATGAGGTTCTCCTCCTATTCCTAATGGACGGTAAGGGCATATTAGGGTCATTGTCAGGGCCTCTCCTCTCCTCTTATCTTAAATAACTGGAGGTCTTCGATTTGCTCATGTTAGGATGAGATTTTCCTCCTATTCCTAATATGACCACTTTTGATTACTTCTTTCCTGTCGTCGCATAGTTTTTGCATCAAAAAATAATAATGTTGGAATGGAGGAGTTTTATTGAAGAAAAATTACTGACAGTACATTCTCAGACTTTCTGAGTTTCAAGGTCATGGGAGCATTATTCCTCCGAGCTCCTTAAAATGATAAGTTTCGGACCGGATGATCTTCTCTATTTCATACGGATCTTCTCAATTTGAGATAAGCTTTTTCTGACTTCGAGGCTGAGAGATGACGACTCACCAAAGTACTAAGTCCCTCAGAGATAATATTGATGGTGCCGAGAGGTGGTCGATCTCCTTGTTGTTCCTTCTTCATTGGTGGTTCTGACTGCGACAGCGTTCTTGGCTGATCTTCTCTTACTTCAGACCAGCATCTGAGGAATCGATCCAGTCGGCCTCTCCTGATGAGCTCCTCAATCTCGTCTTGGAGTTGAATGCATTCTTCAGTATGATAGCCGTGATCATAATGATACAAATAGTACTTGCTTCGATTACACTTCTTTGGGAGAGATCGTAATTCTTCTGATCTTGGTAGCTGATTCTTAATTTCCATCAGAACTTGAGTTTTAGGAGTATTAAGGAGGGCATAGTTATGGAACCTTTTGGAGGGAGAACTTCTTCACGCCCTTCTATCGGAGCTTCTTTGATGACGAGCTCGAGGAGGAGTTCGGCCTCGCTTGTGCTCGAGGGGAGTCCATGAACGCAGCCAAACTTCATTCGGCCCTCCATCAGCGATGAGTCTATTAGACTCGCCCGCCCGCCGCTCTCCTATGGCTTCCTCATCCTTCAACTTAAAGGCTTCTTTCGCTCGGACATATCTTTCAACTCGAGTTAGTAGATCAGAAAAGTCTCTGGGATACTTCTTCTCCAGGAAGAATAATAAATCATTCTTCTGAAGGCCGTCCTTGAGCGCGACCATTGCAACAAACTGGTCCAGATTTCGGACCTCTAATGCAGCAGCATTAAATCAGGTGACATAAGTTCGGATAGATTTTTCCTCCTTCTGCTTGATATTCATTAGGAAATCCAAACCTTGGTGGGGACGTCGGCTGCTTATGAAGTGAGCCGCAAACTGATAGCTCATCTAGTCAAAGAAGAAGACCGTACCTGACTTCAACACCGAATACCAATTTCTTACTGCTTCCTTCAAGGTAGATGGAAAAGCTCGATATAAGATGGTGTTTGATGCACCGTGGAGCAGCTTCATGGTTCGGAAGGCCTTCAGATGATCGATCGGATTAGAGGTTCTATCGTAACTTTCAAATTAGGAAAGCTTGAAGTTCGACAGAATGGGCTCTTGCATAATTTAAGGAGAGAAAGGGGGATCGGTGCAAACATCGTCATGGTGAGTCAGGGTGACGTGATGGAGTTTCTCAATCCATCGATCCATCTCCCATAATTTTTGATCGAGAACGTCACCTCGATCGCAGATCTTAGAAGGCTCCCGACTATAGATGGGGAAGATCTCGTTCGAAGAAGAATCATGATTCGAACAAGGATCCTCTACTCTATGTTTTTTCTTCCTAGAGGCGACGGATATGCTAGCCAAAGTGCTCCTTCTTGGGATCGATTTCTGACATTCCGATAGTGGGTTTCTTGGTAGAACTGCCATCAGAGGTTGCCGCATAGCCTACACTATTTTGGTGAGGCCCTGAACCCACTGCATCAGCAGGTTAAACTGCTCCAGATCTATCGTGGCCATCAGTGGAGGAGGTTGAAGCATCGGTGATGGAGCAGGAATGGATGGATCTGGCTGGCGGCAGATCTCCAAGTAGTCATCTTCTTTGGAGGTATTTCTTAGGATTGAGGGAGAGGTTGGAGATGAACCTTGAAGAGAAAGATCCACATGATCAACTGAGCACTCCTTTAAGAATAAGGGTACCTCAAAAATAGAGGGCCTTTCTTTTAGCACCAATTCTATTAGTGCAGAATCTATTCGACGTCGGATCAAGCTGAAGTTGAGGAAGAAAAGGTCGCCGTCGGTGACCTACAAAATAAAATCTCGTCCGGAGTCGGTGGTGGTGGCTTTGGTAGGATCCTCCGACGATCAAGTCAGTTCTTCTTGCCAACAGAAATGAAGTGCTTAGGAAAGAATTTAGCAGAATTTTTTGGAAGAAGAAGAGAGCTTAGAAAAAATATATCTAGAGGATTCCTTTTTATAGATGGAGCCTGTAATAGACTGATAGTGATAGCCATAACCAGCCAGTCGTGCGCCGCTCGAAGCTACGTAAAATTTATTATGAAGAGAGGTATCGTCCGTAGCAGACTGATAATGACAGTCGTAACCATCCGTTAGTGCGATCGTCTGTAGCAGATTGATAATAACAATCGTAACCATCCGATAATGGGATCATCTGTAGCAAACTAATAATAACAGTCATAACCATCCGGTGGTGGGCCTCTCGGGGCTATGTGGAGTTTGTTATAGAGAGAGGTGTTCGTTGTCGTGATGTGCCTGTTTGTTGAGATTTAATAGTCGAAGTTCGAAGGAAGCAGATGTTGGTTGGTGAAGAGCTTTGATATATATCAATTTTAGAGGAGTTCGGACTCCTAAAGGGAATACGGCTAGAGGGGATCATCTGGAAGAAATACTATTTGAAATTTGAAAGTAATCCGCTGGAGAAATTCGGATGGAGTTCGACTAATGGAGAAGTCCAGAAGGAGTCTGACTGGTGAAGAAATTTGATTGAAGGAGAAGTTCGAAAGGAGTTCGACTTCTGAAGAAATCCGACTGAAGGAGAGATCCGGAAGGAGTTCGGCTCTTAGAGAAAGAATTTTCGATCGAAGTTCTTCCATGATTATCAGTTACATTAGGCTGAGCATCAGACTGGATTTTGGTGGGAGCGGATTTATCCCCAATATACGGCATGTAGATAATTATAATATTTATAATAAATATTTATAATATTTATTATGAATATTCTATAAATTATTATATATATATAATTAATAAATAATACTATAATTTTTTTAAAAAAATTATACTTATGGCTATAGAGAGCGGATTGCACTAAAAGCTCCAAGGATCGTCGGCGACGATGCTAGAAGAGGACGACAGCACTAGAGGTAACCTACGAAATAAAAGCAAGATAGTAAAAATAGAGAAGAGAGAGAAAGAGGAAAGAGAGAGAGTAGGGATGGTCGGGGATGGGGGGCCAGGGGGAGGGGGCATAATGACTAGGAGGCCCGGGAGATACAGTGGCGAAAGGGTCGACAACCGGGAGGAAAAATGTGGGGGTGGAGGAGCCAGATGGGGTGGCGGGAGGGGCGGTCAGGGATGGGGGGTGGCATGGTAGCGGAGAGGGGTGGCCGGGGATGGAGGGGAAGGAGGGGAGGTCGGGGGGGGTGGGGGGGGGGGTCGGATGGGGGTTGGCGGAGAGGGGCGGCCGAAGATGAGGGGGTTGGGGGGTGGTGAGAGAGGGGCGGTCGGAGATGAGGGGGCTAGGGCTGGGGGGTGGTAGGGGGTGGGGGGGGGGGGGGGTGGCGGAGGGGGGGCGGTCGGGGATAGGGGGAAGGAGGGGCGGTCGGGGGTAGGGTGGGGGGTGGGGGGGTCGGGTGGAGGGTGGTGGGTGGCGGGGAGGAGCAGCCGGAGATAGGGGGAAGGAGGAGCGGCCGGAGGGAGGGTTGGGGGTGGGGGGACAGGTGGGGGGTGGCGGGGAGGGGTGGCCGGAGATGGGGGGCTGGGGGGTGGCAGGGTGGCGGGGAGGGGCGGCCGGGATGGGGGGAAGGAGGGGCGGCTGGGGGGCCAGGTGGGGGTGGCGGGAGGAGCGATCGGGATGGGGGGAAGGAGGGGCAGTCAGGGGGAGGGTGGGGAGGCGGGTGGGGGGTGGCGTGGAGGGGCGACCGAGGATGGGGGTAGAGGGGGAGGGAGAAGGATGGGCAGCACCGATCGGAGGGGAAGAAGCCTTACCGATGATGGAGAGAAGGAAAAGAGACAGAGAGAGATCGCTGCCATAGATTTACAGCAGCGGTTATTCAAAATTACTGCCATAGATCTATGACAGCGGTTCTATAATCGCTGCCGTAAATCTATAGCAATGGTTTTTGATAATCGCTGTTGTAGGTTGGAAATGATTTTTTTCTTATTTTTTTTTTCTAAATATTATATAATTTTAAAATTTAATGTCCATCTTCACCATTCATTATCTAAATAATTATCATTAGAATGTCATCGCAAAAGATAGCCTCGATCTGATGGCCCTAGCTTTATCGGTTAGAAAAATTTGATTTCGACGATCACAAACGATGATATGATGATCTGATAGATAGAGATCTTCGATGAATCCAAAAATCTGCAACGATGATTTCGATGATGTTTGTAGCATACTATCAAAATTTTACTTCAATCGAATATCGTTATCATGGTCAATTTAGTACGGAATGATTTTGACCGTTAAATTAGAAACAAGCGATCAAAGGGTTAAACGACGTTCGATTATGAGATAATTTTTTAATTAAATGATCTTTGTTATAATTTTAAATATTTTATATAATAATGATAGTAAAATTTAAATTATTTTTGTATAAACTGTTCATGTTAAGCAGATATTGCAAAAGCACAAGTATAACAATCAGTAAAGTTTCAGAATGGTTATCAGGAGACGTATAGTTTTAGATAGTTCTTCATCTCACGAGTTAAATTTTATAATCACCACCATAAAAAATGATTAAAATAGTAGCTAAGATCATTTATAGAAAAAATTATGTCATAATCGGATACCGTTTGGTCCTTTGATCACTCGTTTATCATTTAACGGTCGAAACTAATCTATACTAAATTGACCAAGATAATGATATTCGATTGAAGTAAAATTTTGATAGTACGCTACAAACATCACCAAGATTATCATTGCAGATTTTCGAATCCATCAGAGATCTCCATCTATTAGATCATTACATTATCATTCGTGGTCGTCGAAATCAAATTTTTTTGATCGACGAAGCTAGGGCCATCGGATCGAGGCAACCTTTTGCGACGATACTCTAATGATAATTATTTAGATAATGAATGATGAAGATGAATATTAAATTTTAAAATTATATAATATTTAAATATATATATATATATATATATATGGTAATGGTTATAATTAATCGCTGCCATAAATAAGCTTATAGCAGCGGTTCATACTAATCGCTGCTATAGGTCCGATTTATGGCAGTGATTTCACTAACCGCTGCTATAGGTTGACCTATGGTAGTGATTTTTTATAACTGCTGCTATAGGTCCGACCTACGGCAGCAATTTTTGTTAACCGTTGCTATATATCGGACCTATGACAGCAGTTAATGAAAACCACTGTCATAGGATCTATAACAGCAGTTTCAAAAATCGCTACCATAGTATACGCTGCCATAGATCATTTTTGTAGTAATGGATATCTACCTACCACCTAAGGATAAAGTTTTCTACTGAATATGAGATTGGTGAAGTTAGGAAAGATTAAACCCTGGCACGGTAATGCTACTCCATTGCGCTTCACGGTGCGGGATCATCTGAGACTTGTCCAGTTGATGGGCTGGACATCAGAGATGAGCTATTAGAAGAAAGAGAAAAGTAGGTGGAAGACTTGGAGACGATCCCATTAAAAGATGGCAACAAGGATCATACTGTCCAGATTCACTCAAACCTTGACCAGGAAACATCTTATTTCCTTTTTGCAGAATAAAGTGAATATTCTCTCTTCACTCTTTTTCTTCTATTGCTTGATTGACTTGAGCATTTGAGGATTTTCGCCAAAATCAACTTCGGTCAGAATTTTTTTATAAGTCATCTCTCTAGAAGAGATGTGCTACTGCCACTCTGATCGACAGTTGAATCTTAGCATCAACACCATCTAAACAAATGGCAAGGATGGTCTAGGCTAAAAAAACACCATCAAGTTCTCAAGGTAGAAAAGCGGCGAGTGATATATCTAATGATACAGATTGAATAAGTCCATTAATGTCAATATAATCATTGGCTCGCTTGCATTTCAAATAAGTTGGTTCAAGGTAAGATTTTATGTAGTTCGTTTCATGTTTTTGAAATTTGCTTGTTTTGAAAAAAAAAAAAAAAGTGCTTCAACATGCAATGTGCTTTGAGAACCTTTATAAATCATTTCAATTCTCAATTAGAAATCTTAATTTTACAAATACATCCGTTGCATGAAAAAACCTTCCCACTTGTTTATTTTTTCATTCGATTTACGGAGATGGTAACAAGTCGGTTAGTGCTAGGCTCATCGAATGGTTAAATCGACGGCTACATTCCTACTCAACTTTCTGTACAGATATATAATCATTTTTCTTCAAAGAAAAAAATAAAATATATCATAAAATGAGAGGAATATGTCAAATAAGTTCTATATTCAAGAAACTCATTAATGGAAATGCCGTTGACTTTTTAAAGAAATATTATCTGGATATTAAAATTTATATTCACATTCATTTGACATGGATAAAGACACAAATTGGAAATTGGATTGGATGAAAATAAATTAAGTAGAAGATGTATTAATATTTTTAGTTATTTTTCTTTACAGTTCATGGGAGCAAACAAAACCGAAATTCTGGATCCCAAACCCAAAAAGATTCCAGAATCCAAACCCAATCCGTGAAGTATATTAAGCTCGAGCATGAATGGACTTACACCAAGATCATAGAAGCGAACCCAGTTTGCCCTACCGCTCCATGCATCCCTCTTTCGCTCTCTCGGCATACGGTCGAACACCTCCCGGCTGAAGAGAGCTCCATAGTAAAAGGAGCCCCCGCCTGAAAAGAGCTCGATTAGGACGAGAGAAAGGAGACCATCCAGCATTGATCTGAAGGAGACCATCGAGGTCATCGCGCCTAGCATTAGCATCGCCAACCTCTCCACCGATGTCGCCCTCGCCCTCGCCTCCTACGTTGAGCACCGCCTCCACAAGATCATGCAGGTACGATAGCCCCCCTCTCTTAACCTCGAGGTGATTCCCCTCGTGTTTGATTCTTGGAAAGCTAATGGTTTGCGGAATCCTCGTCTCGAGGGTTGCAAGAGGTGATGCAGTGCATCCACCCCTCCAAGAGGACGGTCTTGACGGCGAACGATACGGACCGTGCGCCCGGTTTGAGGAACTAGTGAGTTTCTTGTTAATGCGAATACTTGATTTTGGCAAAAAAAAAAAAAAAAAAAAAAAAAATCGAAACTTTTGGGATTTTAAATGGGTTTATAGGGATTTTAACGAATCGTATATTTATAAGCTTAAATGATGAAGGGAAAAAAAACTCGTAGCTTTTTCATTGGATGAATCAAATAAAACAGTGAATTGAAGAAAGGAATGCCTTTCTTCGGTAGAGGAAAATTGGAGCTCCTCCTCCTCCGAAGTTCCCCAAGTGGAATGCCAACGATTTGCTTCTCCACGTGAAGAACAACTGGCTCGAGTTCTCTCGTCCCTCGACCCCAACACCATCTGCATCCAGGTTCCTGACATTTTTTTCTCTGTCTAATGTTAATATGGATCGTGTGAGTTCAAGGATTTGGGGTTCTTTGTTCTCTAAAACCTTCTAGTGCATATGATGTGTCCTCTACCTTCGAAAAGCCTATATTTTATTTTATCATCATACTTATTTGTGGCTATCTTCATAGACTGCGTAATCCAACTTGTCCCAAAAATTTGAATATTAACAGATTAGTGTGGAGGATTTGGACGGACAAGCTAACACGAATATTAGCATGTTACTGCCAGATTAAAAAATCAGGTAGACATTTGAAGTCCTCTTGAACCCATAGAAAATATATAGCAAGTACTAAATCCATCATGTCGTAAACATAATGTTAAATTCTATTGACGATACTTCAAAAATTTTTCAAAAAGTTTAACAAAGAAGGCAGTTGGTGGTGGTGCTGGTTGTGGTGTTGGTATAGAAGAAAACTAGTTTATATTTTAAGACAACACTTTCAATAACCATAATAGTAGCTTTAAGTATCCTTAAAAAATAGTTTTTGCGCTTAGAGGTCGCCCACTAGAAAAAAAAAAAATTTAAAGAAACTCTAGATAACCATGATTTAGATTTTAGAAACCAAATATTAGCGGCTAGGATTTCTTTTTTAAGGGAGGATTAAGAACATAGAATATGTAACAGGGAGTTTTAGATAAAGAGTGAAATATACCGTTGATAATTTTCATGCGTGCCAATTCAATTACGTTTTGGTTTTTCATGTTGTATGTATCTGTAATCCATAAATTTCAAATTTATATTGCTTGGATATAATCATTTTCTAACTTATTGGAGTTTGTTAAGTTTTTTTCCTCAAAAGTAAAACCTACTCAGCATATTGCAAATTTTATCAAGATATTATCTTTTTAGATAAAATTTAATCCATATTTTATTTTTTAAAATACTTTTATATTCATTTATTCTCTTTTCTGCACTTCATGATTTTGTGTTTATACATATTAACCATATGCTCAAATTCATTTTCTATTCGCATAAATTTAGGGTATGTTTGGCTAGAAAAGTTGTACTTTGGAATAGGAATGGGAACGAATGATTCACATTCTAGCCATTTGATCGGGAGAAATTGTATTCTCGTATCGATTCTTGGAAAGAATGGGAATGCATGAATCTCCCAAAATTTAATTTCTACTCTCCAATATTATTCAAATCTCATTTTAATTCCGATTCTAATTTCGATTATGAAATTGGATATTATCTCTCCAATGTAACTTGAGTTAGAGGAGATCAGAACTTTCAAACTTTTGAGTCATGATCCTTTCTTATTTAAAGTTTAAGAAAAGATTTAATCTTCAAATCATGATTATCTATGTATTGCACAATGATTATTGTTGCCGTTGAACTTTGAGGTCAAGCTGAGGTTGATAAAACCAACGTGAAGTGAGGTTAGTCTTATCTCAATATATTGTGTATACTTAAGGATATAGTTTTTGCTCTCTACGATCGGCAGGTGGGCTTGAAACAAAGTTTTATTGTTAGATACTTTTGGCGAGGGATCCTATGATGCTCAAGTTAGTTGAAATTGAATAATGAAGAGAGAAAGAGAATTAAGAGAATGTGTGGATTATCAAATGACTTATCTAAGGGTCCACTATTTGCCTTCATTTATGGAGGGAGTTCAGTAGCCATTGCTGAGTTGGAGGGACGTACAGTACTTGCATGATAATAGCTATAATAATGCTTAACTGCATAGTAATGGCTACCCATCTAATCTTACAATTATAGCTGCTTTAAACGTGCGATGATGGCGGTATGGGTGTAACTACCATCGATTTTTTTAGATTGGCATGATCATATTTTCAATTTGTCTATAAAGTCAGACAATACTGAAGTGGATCTAATTTGATTATTATCAATGTAAGACAAAAAATCCACCATATCAATAATAATTGATTCCACATTTAGTTCACGATTGGAATTAGAATCAAAATGGTCCTATCTCTAAACGTGTTTGGTTCATGATTGGAATTAGAATCAAAATCAGAATAAAATTTGAATACTATAGGAGAGTAGGATTTGAATTTTGGAGGATTGGGGCATATTTCCATTCTCCCTAGGAATTCGAATAGGAATAGAGCTTTCTTCAAACAAAAGGCTAGAATTGAAAGAGTCCTACTCCCTCAACCAAATATGCCCTTGTTTGGATTCAGAAATTGGTATGGAAGGATATTATTTGGTTTACTCTCATCCTTTAATCTTAACTATTCTTCTATTCTCATCTCATGCTATCTGCTGCTCTATATCTGTCCCCTCCAAATCAATTATAATATTGAAAATGATCATTGAACTTCATGATCATCTAGTTTTACTTTATCTCTCCATTTTTAGTTTTACTAAAACCACATTGCATGTCTTTTGTCTTAGCCGTACTTAATATGAATTTCTTTTATTTTAATGCACTCCTCCATAATTCTAATTTATGATTAACTCCAACCTTAGTTTTATCTATTAAGATTATATCATTTGTAAATAGTATGCAATGAGGAATATCATCATGAATATTCCTAGTAACTTAATCCATAATTAGCACAAAACGATAAAAATTTTGAGCAAATTTTTAGTATAAATCTGTTATGATTGGATATTTAGTGGTATTATTCTCAATATTTCTCACATGAGTAACTGCTTAGTTACATTAATATAATCATCAGAAACTTATTTCTTTTTTCTCACCTACTATATGACATCTCTAGAAACTTTATGATATGCATTCTCTATTAATCTTTAAATAAGAAAAATAGCTTCCATACTCGATCTTCTTAGCATAAAACTAAATTGATTTTCCAGTATCTTTATTTTACACCTTAATTACTATTCTTGATCTCCTTCTTCCAAAGTTGTATGGTATAATTCATAAGTTTAATGCTATAATAGTTAGAATAATTTTAAATATTATTTTTATTCTTACAAATCAGTACTATGGTGCTTTTCTTTTTAAATTTTTATTAATAAATTAATTGACTAAGTTATTTCCACATCAACTAACCTCTTCTTTTTTTCTTTTGCTAACCTTATCTCGTTTTTTCTGCATAATCTTGTTCTATCTTTGATACTTTATATGTATATTTAAGATTTCTATTCTCTTTTTCAATTTATCCTTAGTTAGTGTTATTTTTACATTTAAAATTATTCTATTTTTTCTTGTATTCTCATACGTCTATCTTAACATTTTTATTCAAGTACACTCATTTCATTTTGTGCATCTTTTGTTTTCTAATTAGCCAAAATTTTGTACCATAAAGCAAAGCTTGTCACGTTACTATCATATAAAGTTTTCTCTTTGATTTAGTACATATCCTTTGATCACATGATATTCCGATTATACTTATCCATTTTAGCTATCCTACTTTATTTCTATTAATAACATGTCAATCTTTCTTTTTATAAAAATTACTCATAAATACCAAAAATGATCATATTAAGGAACTTTATGATTCTTAAATTTATTTCATCTTTATTTTTATTTTTAATTTTACTAAAACTATCATGTTTTCATCTTAGTCCTATTTAATAATTTTTTTTTTGATTCTTCCATAATTTTATTTTACAATTTAACCTTAATTTTATCTACTAAGGCTATATCACAATAGCATGCAGTGAGAAATGTCGTCTTGAATATATCTACTAAAGAGAGATGAATTTTGAGTAAATTTTTTATATAGATATGTTATGATTGTTGGATAGTCACTAGTATGATTGTTGATAATACTCACACTGGTAACTATTTTGTTACATTAATATAACTACGATAAACTTCTTTCTTTTCTGTCACTTACCATTGGACCTCCCTGGGAACTTCATAATATCATTTCTCTAAATCAAATAAAAATTATATAAAACTCTTATATTTTTTTGTTTATATTTTTTTTATTAAACTTCAAAGCAGAATGATAGTTTCTATATTTGATCTTTTTGGCATAAAATCGAATCGGTTCTTTGGTATCCTTTTGTTCTCAATCCACTTCTTCCAAAGTTCTACGGTATAGGTCATGAGTTTAATAATGCAATGATTAGGATAATTTTTAATGTCATCTTTTACATCAGTACTATATACTCTTCTTAATTCGTTAGATATTTTTTAATTTTTAAAATTTTATTAAATAAATTAGTTAACTAAATCGTTTTTTTTTTGTGCATTGATTTTTTTTTTTTTATAATCTTGCATATCTTGTCCGTCTATTTAAGATTTCTATGCATAAGCTAATTATATACTCCACCTTAGTGATGACATGGCCTATTTGTTATGTACCGGCACCGACTAGACGGTGGTCGCCATCAGTGTCGGTGGCGGAGGAAGGCCGCTGCGTGGAATGGTGTTACCGGGTGATGCGACGCGGTGGAACCCTGCCACGCGAATCAGACGCGGAAATGACACGAAAGGACCGGGGGTTACAAGTATACGTGTCGACGGATAAAATCCCATCGCTCTATGTATTCGGTTCTACGCCACCGCGGACGAGGCGGACCAGCATTCTGCCTCCGGTCAAATAAATTTTCCGTCGGGGTAAATCTCCTTTGCGGAATACATTCGATTCCCGTTCTCTTCCTCCGAGCGCCGGTACCAATTCCCCCCTTCCCCGACTTGAAGACTTCGAAGGCACAAATCGACCCTCCGATCATACCTCTACCACTCGAGCACTTGGTGACGCTAGGCTCGCTGCCGGCGACCATGCATAGACGCGGGCGCGGCCGCTGGTGACGTAGAAAGAAAGAAACGGAAGTAAGGAGATTATATCCTATATCATATGCACCGCAGCCACTCGCGGCCGCCGGTGATTTAGAAAGTAAGAAACGAAAGAAAGAGGATAAATTATATCTTACATCATTTGCATCAAGTGGAGGTGCATCACGTAAATCTGCCGCTATGCATCAGGTGGTGGTGGTGCATCACGCAAATCAGCCGCTTGTTTTAGGGGCGGTGCTTCGAGATAAACGTTTGACGTATAGGTCGACGATTGTGGTTGGTGTGGTCGGCCGTCGTATGGTGCACGATCGTAGGATATGTAAAATTATTGGTTGGGCTAGGTCCATCAGTTCGGCCGTGGACCAGTCCAACCAAAAGTTAAGTCGCATGAATGCCTGCGGCAGGTTTGCCCTCGTGTTTTTTTAATGGTTGCAAGTCGATCGCTTAGCTGGATTTGATTCGATCAATAATTTATCTCGTAAATCGCAAGATTCTCCGTTCACGTGTCCCGCCCAAAGTCGTTCGTCCGACCTTCGATTATCAATTCAGTGCTTTAAGGACTGTTAGTCGCACCAGGGTTCGCGAGACCCAACTGCGCGCCCACGTACCCTTACGTCTTCCTAGATGCATGCAGGCGGCGGATGGTCGAGAAAGGGTGCAAAGTCCGGTGTTCTTGTAGTATGTATATGCATTAAAGTAATGCGTGGCGTTTAAGGCACGAAGAAAGGCGGTCGTTGCATCGAGAAGTTGGCAGGCAAGAAAATGTGGATGTCCTCTTCACCGATGTGGGAATCCCTATCTCTTCTGCGAGGACGTCATTCGTGACGTCACGCTTGGAGCACTTGCGATGGGAGAGGCGCGCATCCACTCGCCGAAAGGAACCAATCAGGAGAGACCAGGCCGTAAATATCATGTCAAAGATCTGCGGAAGCGGGGCCTCCAAGGCTTCGTGGGAATGGGTATCGTTGGTGTGTGTGGATGGACCCGCGCACTCTTCCGCTTTCAAATTTGAATAACTTTTTAGTCGGCAGGGTAGGTACGAATATTGTTGCGGTCACACGCCGGTGACGATACCGATTCCGTCCTAAACGAGAAACAATAGCGTGTTCCATTACACGTTTAGCTTATTCCGGATCCAATCCATCGAAAGTAAACCTAACCCTTTCAGAATTAACTAGAGAAAAACAGAAAAAATGGGTGAAGGTAGTGGCGACCAACAAACTATCTCAAAGCATCAGCAAAGGTTCAAGGATGACCACGCCCTCTTCTCTTAAAACTTTGAACGACATATCTTAATATTCGGAAATTGGGTTCGGGTTTGTTCATCTTTTCAAACAAGTTGAAGTTCATTTTGCGCTGGGTGAAGCAAAGAAGGTGGTGACCGAGGTTCCCAACCAAAAAAAAAAAAAAAAAAAAAAAGAAGGTAGGGACGGCTTTCTCGTGATGTGGGTGGTGGCAGGCCGTATGATTATTTTTCTCGATACTGTGACAGGACGTGATTGACGGCGACTTTTGAAATAAATTTGACACAGGAAATTTCCTGGAAGCAACGGTAGGTCGGCGACATTTCGTTTAAGAAACTTTTTTAAAAGCGGGGGCAATCAACCAGGATCCCTCGTGGAAAGAGTCGCGCACCACATGATGCCATGCATCATGGATGGCCACTATGAGAAGATGAACACCTATTAAATCACGTGTATCGTATATAATATGGTACGGCAGGGATCTGTGCTCCTTGGTTCCTTATATGCTCTCTGGCCGTTGTGCCATCTAAACCATCCTGCAATCTACCATCCCGGTGCTTGCTAAGCTTGCTTCCTAGCGGTCTTCATGACTTCCGAAGACGCCCGTGGCTCCCCGGAGAGACCCGATTTGCATCGATACAAAGATGAGTATTCGTGGCTGTCATATCTCGGATTTGCTTTTCTCACTTATAACTCGATCCTCGCCATCTACCGCTCCATCAACGACCCATGGATGGTGGCCTTCGTTGTTGGCTCCTACGTGGATCTCATGTCCCTCTTTTATTTCCTGCGTGTCTTTGAGAAAACATCGGAAAATTCTCCTCAAAGGGGAAGGTTGAAGGTGGTGGTATGGACCCTGGCCACGCTTCTTACCCTGATGTTTAGTTATAAGGTAGCGACCATCATGCCGTTGGCGGTTAAGGTGATAGTGTGGGCGATGGCGGGCACCACCACTCTCGGTGGCTTCTACGCCTTTTTCATCTATAAGGAGAATTCCAAACCCCAACGGGACTGCGTTCCTCTTAGATAATATGCAGGAGGAAAGAGCGGTATCCGTTTGCCCGGGCGCGTGGCTCATCCCCCCCACCCCCGCCATGGGTCCGTACGCTGGGGCCCAGGCGCTGTACTGGCGATGCGCTGGCCTGCAGCGCGTGGCTCTCAGCGCACGGGCCCATGGCGGAGGGAGCCTATACGGGCGGGTCATAGGGATACCGTATTTCTATATTACATGGGAGGTACCTCCTCTTAGGTTTTTCCCCACCACATGTCTAGGTTTTGACGTCTTTTACCATGAACCATGTATATATATATATATATATTAAAAAAAAAAAACGTGTTTTCCTATGAACCATGCTTTTAGTAGTTGGTAACCAATGTAATGAAGAGTTTCTACTCCAATAAAAGGTAGAGTGGCAGCGATGGTAGAAAATACTTTAGGAAATCGGGAGTTCGTGTGGAGAAAGACCGATAGATGAAGTGAAAATTCTCAGTAGATGAATTATCTTGCTTACACGTACCCAGTAAGAAAGAATGGAAAGTTGATGGTTCTGGTCGGATGCGTATGTGGACAAGCTATGGTAAGTGTAACAAGGAGGCTGTAAGTCGGTTGATCTCTCGTTGGCCCAGGTTGAAATTTAAACTATGCCCTGCTTGGAAGGAAGAAAGGTTTAAGAATTTTTAAAACTAGTATATCACAACTGGTACGTGATGTAATAATATATATCAGTCTGTTAGATCGGTCTGTGTTATCTTTCTTTCTTTGTTAGCATGATCTTATTAGAATGTTTTTGGAATGTCAGTCTGTAATTTTTTTTTCCTCCTTTTGTAAGTTGTTTTGTATCGGTCAACATGTAAGTCTGGACGTTCGGATTTAATGTAAGAGAAATCTAAGGCTCTCTCTTTTATGTTCTTTTCTTCTACAAATATTTTAACAAAGACGAACATATTCACGTATGTAGCACACGAAAATATATACACATATGATGTATGGTATAAATATGTAAGTCTAGCTAATTGAGTTGTGCCGAGGAGGGTCCATTCACAACTGAAAGTTGTTTAAGCATCCAAAACCAACCCTAGGTAGGCTAGATGATGAAATTTCAGTGGGCCAAACCTAAGTATTCATCAGTCAGTCAGATTTCAGGGAAGCTAACCATGTTCAGCTCTAATTAATATACGTTGGGAGCTCTTAACTACATGAAGTTTTAACTTTTTTTAATCAAAAAAAAAAAAAAAAAATCTGTAGCCTCTGAAAATATTCGAGGAGCGATGTAGTTGATATGGGGTAAAAATAATTCTCAAATAATTAAGCAAGGCCATGCAAGGATGGAACCACGGAAGTCTTTCAAATAACTTAATACTCCCTGTAACCTGATCCGGTCCGTTTGATAAATAGATCATATTGGTTCAGGTCAAACTAAAACCTGTTTAATCTTTAGCGTGGTAAGGTGTCAACGTGGAGAAAATGATGAAAATTTTTGAAAAAGAATTTTTTTTTTAAAAAAAAGCTGATGGTGTCCTCACACTGATCTGGTTGGCGATGGGGTCCATTTTCTAGCTTCTTAATTCTGAAGGTCAAACGAGATGATGAAATAAAGATCGGAAAGCCTTCGAACCAAATTGGAACAGCAAACAAATAAAAAAAAAAAAAGAAACCTAAAAAAATGATGAAACCCAAGAAAAATAGCAATAACTGTCGCCGTTGTCTGTCAAATCCAGCGAGGGATAGGTTGGTTCTGGCTCATCTTTTTCTCCAACTTCTTCTTGATCTCGAATGTCCTGTGAAAATCCAAGAAAAAAGGACAAAAAATTGGAAGAATATCTCATGGTACTGTCGGTCTTTATTACACGATGGGGTGGTTCTCATCCTTTTTGCCAACTTTTTGATCTTAAAGATTTGTGCAATGGCTCCAGAAAAGAATAGGAGGAAGGAGAGGAGATTGGAGACACGGAAAACAAAAAGAAAGGCATGTACAATTTTCTTCGTGGCAGCAAACCCCAAGCCCTAAGCAAGAAAATCCTAACGTTGAGCTTGATGTCCAGCGATGTTTTGCTGGGCAATATCTTCAAGATAGATTATTATTATTAATTATTAATATTAGTATATTTAATACATACAGGTTGTTATAGTAAAATTATTAAAAATTTTAATTAGTATATTAATATGGTAATTAAATTATTAATAATATAAAATTAAAATTTTAAAATATATTTAAGTTAAATTATTATGTAACTCGAATGGAAGGAGGTAGGGGTGCTGGTGATGGAGAGTTATGAGAGAATGGGGAGCCCTCGGGGGATCTTGAAGGTTTTAGAGTTTATGAGGAGCTCATGCTCTTCTTTATCATTGTTGTCATCATCGTTTTTCCAACCGTGGAAGGAATGGGAGGAGTCCATTGAGATAGAGGGAGGGGGAGGCGATAGTGGGACTAGTCTACGTAAGTGGCGCCATTGAGATCACGAAGATAATTTTTATGTCATTTTTTTAAGAAATAATTTTATTTATTTATTTTTATAATATTGTCAAAAAAGTAGTAATCTAGATAGTCATCCATCCTTAAGGTAATTTAAATTATCACTTAAAAGGTATATCAAATATAATAATTTAGTAGATCTATTTTAAATTATCTGCCTGCTATAAAATGCAACCTAAGCCCTAAGCAAGAAAATCCTAAGCAATTAAACCACAAGCACTCGCGAGAGAACCCTACGTCTTTAATTCGGTTGAAGTTATGAGAGAAAGAATGGATGATCTCAATTCATCATTTAGTTAAATTTTTTTTTATAGAAAAGATAGATGAAAAGAAAGGATTGTCAATCAATTCGAGTCCCCTATTTTGCATCCTCCTATATTAGAGGAATGGAAGAAATGATGGATAGAGTATAGAAGGATAGATTTCTATATTGGCAAAATCATTCTTATTAACTTTTTGAAAAACTCTAACATTCCTTCACCTTTTTATTTATTTTATTTATATATATTTATTTTATCTATATTATTTATTTTATATTATTAAATTTTATTACTAATTATTTTAATTTCAGTATATAAATTTAATAATTATAAGTAAATAATTAAAATTATTTTTTATTTATAAAATTAATTAATAATTTAAGCTAAATTATAAATTATTTATTTATATAATTAATATATAAATAAATTTATTCATATATAATCAATTTATAAAGTTATTTATTAAATTTAATTATATATTTATTTAAGTATTAAATTATAAAAAAATATAACTTATATATTATTCTATTTCTTTATTATAAATAAATATTATATATCAATAATAATAATAATAATATTTTATTAAAAGATAGTATAATAAAAATTTCTACAAATATCATGTATCATTTCTATCTATTTTTTCATTCATTCATTCTATACTAAATAGAGGAATCATTCTTATTTGTTATTCTATATTTTACGGAATATGAGATGGCGAGGGAAACGTCTGTCTTCCTCTTTCTTCTTCGATCCATTATTATTCTTTACCAAATAGAAGATAAGTAATATACTTTGATATGAGAGAGAGAGAGAGGGAGATTGATTGATTGATTTTTTATTTTGTTTTATTCGCAGCTGACTTAGAGCACGGCAGCCGCGGTTAATAAAGTCGTTTCATGGTTTAAGATTACAAATACATAGAAGACAAGTTCTTTGCGCACCACGCGATTCCCCCGGCGCGTGATCCAAATGGGTCAATTCCCCCGGCGCGGTGCCGAAACTTCGCACACCGCGCGGTGAACGAAGAATTTCTCACACATTGAATAGAGCGCCCATTTGGGCTGGATGATGGGCCTGCTACCCTATGCCAAGCCCAAATACTCCGCTAATTAAATAGGTTAAATAAATTAAATGTGTTATGATCTTGCAATCTGAATTCGATCCGTTTAATAAACATATCAACACGGGTCATCCTGCTTACGTGTTTAGTTCAAATCCAAATTTGTTGATCGCAGATCGAATATGAGTAGATTTGATGGGTCGGATCAGAATTTGCCAGCCCCGGTCCTCTCTCTATACCCCCATCCACGTATGTCGGGCTAGGGTTAGTTCTGGCTGATGGGATCGAGCGCAGGCTATGACTTTTTTTGGCCCAAAGCTTCACCACGCTGGGCATTTTTATTTTTCTAATAACAAACCAGAACTTTGTCTTGATTGAAGGATGCCCGTATCTACTCGTAGGCTTGATAATCATGGTTCACGGGCGAAGTTACTCCAAGAGATCTGTTTATATCTGATATCTTTAATTCAACTAGAATTCACCACGTGCGGTGCACGTGAGTGAAGAGTGCTTCTTGCGATGTCCAGGATATCCCCTCCCCTCCCCCCCCTTTTTTTTTTGGTGAAGTTACAGCAAGAATATGTAAAACCCGTGCCAATAGACAAATAACGGCCCATGGATAAAAAATACAGCTCCCACCCATTATAGATAATAATACATCAAAGACACAATTGAAGATCAGAAAACTACGTGTTTACAAAATATGAAAGGAGATATGATACAGGCTCGAACAATATAACTGATGTACATGAGATAAAGAAAGCAACCCCTCTCTGAAGTAGAAAAATACTAGTAATTCGAACATGAAATATATAATTGAATGAGCGAGAAGTGTAGCAGAACACCTCAGCACGCAACCTCGAGGATGCAGAGCGTAGCCATTAATGAGATCCCAAAGCCTAAAGCACGGTAAAGCTGCTTAATGTTGGGAATGAGCGCCGAGTTTATAGAAAAGCAGCAGGTAGGTGAATGAAATCATTTGCCAACAATACAATATATGCCGAGAAAGCCCGTGAATATGTTGAAGAACACAGCAGTATAATAACTAGTAGAAAAGTTAGAAACTTGGAAGATAGAATACAAAATAACCACAATTCAGCAGCAGAAAGTTTGGAAAAATACCTGTTGCCCATAGGTTGCACGTAAGGTATTATCCATTCTCATCCATGGGTCTCATGATTTTATCTTTTAATTAAGAAGCGTCTCATGTGAAAAGATCTATTCCTTCCATATAAGCATGAATTCTTTTTGATCCACAACCAATGTGAGAGTAATAAAGTTCTCCACCTTATTAGAACCACAACAATGCCCATTCTATTATTGTAAAAAAGTAATACCATAAGCATCCGCATTTAAAATATACGGATACTGTGCATCCAAATGAGTCCCAGCATCCCAGATAAAATTTCCATAAAAAGCCCTTGCTCCCATATAATCTACCAATTGATTGGCCTATTCATATGTATGACTTACTATAAACCAAAATAGCGTATTTTTCCAATAAAATAAATCTTTGAGGAATGAGATATGCATTTGATGAGCCTTCAGCGGACCAGTAAGCCAAGAAATTATCATAACCGAGTCACCTTCAAGTATAAGGTTGGATGCTTTCAAATCTTGAACAGCCACCCAGACTCCCAACCATGTTGCTAGAATTTCAGCAAATGGGACTGAAGAATGTAGTAGTAATTTACCTCCAGCTCGTACGAGCTTAGTAGTATGGTACGTATCACATATTTTATGGCTGCGTAAGTATCTATGACAAGAATCAAAATTGATCTTAAGGATTCCACCAAAGTATAACCGGTATAGAACCAGGATGATGAGAAAAGGCACCCCAATACCTACCCCAGGCCCTTATATGTCGTACCAAACAGCAAGCAATGGGGTTGGAAAACATAAAAGTTTATGAGCAACATGAAGAGGGAGTATGATTATGATGGTTAAATTTTCTTTCATTTCGGCCTTGCCATAACATCCATGCAATTCTTATCTTGATCCACCTCGATGTTGGTCATACAATTAATCAAGTCTGGTAATTCAAAGGATTGGAAAGTAACTCGGCATATGTTGACTAGGTACTGCCAACAGGTTAGAGCAAAGGAGCACTTCCCGGGTATATATAGGTCACGATGCTGAAATAATGCCATAATGGGCAATATAAATTTTACTAGGCAACCTACCTCTTCGTAGAGACCTCAAAAAAAGTTTTTACTTTGGTGGTATCGGCAATTTCCAAATCCAATTGAAGGAACACTGATTCACCTTGAAGAGGACCATAATTTCATATCATCCAGACACACGTCAGGCAGTTTAGAATGCCTCCCACCGGTGATCGATCGGACCAGAGCCCTTAAGGCACAAGTATCAACTGAATCCTGTTCATCATCTCAGCGGAGAAAAATTCGGAAAATGAGCTCTAACCATGTCGCAAGATGACGAGGACTCCTTCACCTTGCCATTGCAGTATTTTGCTCACATGTTGACGAGGACAGCGTGGATGGAACAAAAATCACATGGCCGGACGCTTTAGGCCATCATATAGGACAGGTTTTTTTTTTTTTTTTTTCCTCTGCATCTTAAAGAGAAAATAAATGCATGCTTAAGAGAGATCTTTCATGGCCATCAATATCCTCTTTCTTCCTCATCAAGTCTCTCCATTTATTATCTTTCTCATCAAGTTATTTCTTCTATTTGTTGCTCTTGAGCCACTCTCTCTTCTTTCAAACCTCACGTGCTATCTCTCCTATGCATAACATTTTTCTTGAGTCTCTTTCTTCTCTTTTAAAGCTCTCTTCTTTTCTAACATTTTTGTATCTAAAAGTTTATGAAAATTACAAATTATTTTATCTAAAGGTATATATTGAGACGTCGGATGAATATTTTACTAAGTGTGTATCAACTGATTATATATTATGTATCGGTGAAAAGCAAGTTCGATAAATTATGTATCAATTTATCTATAAATATACATTGGATTGTTGTTGGATATGTGTCAAAAAAAACTTATAGCATGTATTAGTAAGCCATGTAATGTGCATCATTTTATCATGTGCATCATTTTATCATGTGCTGTGTATTGATGAGTGCTAAATTCTAAAAATTATGTATCACTTTACCTAGATGTATATATTAGGACGTCGGATGAATATTTTGCTAAGTATATATCAACTGATCAGGTATTGTATACTGCTAAGTTCGGTAAACTATATATTAATTTATCCATAGGTATGTATTAAGTTGTTGTTGGGTGTCTATAAAAAAAGCTTATAGTATGTATCACGTAGTTATATACTATATATTGGTGAACTCTGCATTCTAAAAACTATATCGATTTATTTATAATATGTATTGACTTATTTGATGATTAATTTATTTAGTATACATCATATAGTTACGTAGTTTGTATTGTTAAAAAGTGTATACTGAAAATAAGAAAGAAATAAAATATTATTTTTTAATCATATGACTAATAACTCAATAAAAAAAGTTTTTGGTTTTAGACTTATCCTTTAAGATTGATATTAAGAGAAATGTGACAAACTATGAAGCCCATTCTATATAATATTTTATAGTGTTCATTTCATATGATTTTTGTTCGCCTAGATGATCTAGTTAGGCCTGTTTGACATGCTGAAAATAATGTAGTCATATTTTCAAGGAGAACAAGCAAAGAAAAAATAATATTGAACTGATATAATTATCGGTCGCTCACCACAGAAGGATTTGGATCGCCATTACTTTCAACCTCTATTATAACAAAAAAATTATTAGATGGATCTGATCCGTATTCAGGATGAAATCATCATCATATATATTGCTATTATATATATATATATATATATATATATATATATATATATATATATATATATATATATATATAAAGAGAAGATGTAAAAGGATTAGTTTATCCTATATTTAAGTAGAATCTAATCTATCTAATAATTTATTAATTATTTATTATAATATAATTTTTATAATAAAATAAAATTATTCTAAAGCAATAAAAACTCCTCACGCCTTCTATTCCAGCTCGTACCCATTAATGGGTCCCTGTTCTAGGATTCAGTTGGTCATTCGATAAATCATGGTTAACCATTAGTAGGGAAAAAAAAAAAAAAAAGCTGCACTCTAGCAACACATGCCTCTCATGTTATTATCAAATAAATCAAGCTGCTCGCAAGCTATTCGAGCTTGACTCAATTCGATTATTATTGAGTTCGAGTCAAATTTGAATATGCGAATCAAGTTCGAGTAGCTTTCTGAGTTAAATTTGAGTAGCAGAATACTCGGTTTGAAAGCTAATGAGCCTACTTGAATATATATATATATATAATAATATTAATTTTATTTATAATATATATATTAATATATATATTATTAATAAGATAAGATTTAATTTCGAGTTTGAACTCGAGCTCGAGTATGGCTCGGTTCATATTCGAATCGAGTTAAATCGATCTCGAATTTTACCTATTTTTCATCAAGTCGAGTTCGAGCTTGAAATGTTAAGGCTTGAATGGAGTTAAGCTCGAACTTCCAGTTACTCGACCGACTCGACTCAATTGCATCGTAATCCTCATACAATACAAGTGATGCCGGAAGAGAATGGCAGTAAGACCGTATAAAGAGAAGAGATATATACAAGCCAAATGACCCACGTCCCATGTCGTCGTTTGGGTGTGAGGTAGGAGACGCCGGAGGAAGGCGGTGGTGAGGCCGGCCGTGCAAGGAAAGAAGACGAGTGCAAGCGACGTCCGATGATGCTGTTGTCTTGGTGCGATGCAAATGATGCCAGTGATGCCGGAGGAGAGGATGGTGGGGTGCGATTTTTTTTCCTACTAAATCATCGTTAATTATGATTTAACGGGGAAGCAGGCTGATCCTTGAACAGGCGACCTATAGAGTTTTTATTATTTTGCCGGTAGAATGACCAATAAATTCTCTTCAGTTCGTTGTTCGCTAGGCATACCGTGTACATTAGCTGACCTGTAGCTCATTTGGGACGTTTTCAGGCGCAAATTTGTAGACGAAGTTTCCAGTTTGCAGTGGATTTAAGCTGTCCAAATATTGAGCCCCTTGCCCCATAGCCCATAAAATATTTATGGATTAAGGTAGGCAAATAATTTTTGGCAGAAGATAAGGCCCAAAATTGGACCCCACAAAAACTCCGCGTTATCGGCACGACGACATGGTGATGGCGCAGAGGTTTTGGGGTCATATAGCATGCTTTAAGGAATTTTTTTTGGTTCTAAATTTTAATTCTAAAATAATTTGTTTTAGATATCAAAAATTGAGATGAAATATTTATTATGACTGTTGTGGTCTTTCTGGTCGGCTTGTAATCAAAGTGTTCATCCACGTGGCGAGCGTTAGGAGACTTGCGAAAGGAAGCCCTGTTATCCAAAGTTATCCAGAAGATGGTTAAGTCAATCGAAAAAAAAGAATAACTTAACAATAAAGACAGGAGCTAAAATTTATAATAAAAAAATTTATGACTAGAAAAAACTTATCCGATTCACCTTTGCTTATCGGTATCATAGAGTAGGAATGTCATTACTGTATAAATCTAGTTTCTAAATAGTCGAAAAGTGGGAGTTATGATTTAGAAGACGGTTACTTTATTAATCATCTAGTTTCTAAATAGTCGAAAAGTGGGAGTTATGATTTAGAAGACGGTTACTTTATTAATCATCGTTATCATGGAGTAATGGACCATACGTGGGCGATTATCGTGCCACATTTAAGAGCAATTAATTCTCTTACTGAATAACCATCATCGATTCTGATAGTCGGTGAGAATCTAAAAAAGTAGTTGGATAGATGCCAAGTATTCCCAAGAAGTCGGGTCAAGTCGGCTTAATACCTTGTCAATTGGAATTCAATCAGCTCCCGAGTTCATAGTCGAACGAGCATCGGGCAGTGTGAAAAGTAATTTTACCAAATGACAAATGTTTTTAAGGGGACGAACTAGGTCAGTCAAACTCTGACTTGGCCATACTGATTAGCATTCACACGGTGTAAGCCTGCTTAAATAAGTCGATAGAACACTTCTGGACTTGGTTGATTGATCATCGATTAAGAGTCTTCTTTTTAAGTCGGTTGGTTTTTGATAGCTTTATTCAAGATAAAACCTGATTGATCAAATTGAGTCAACTGTTGATCTCCTCTTATTTTTTTGGTTCCATTTTTCGTTAAAAATTGTACGGGTAAGTTATACATTAAGACAATTGCTCCGAGAGCATTTAATTCGAGTCTTCCCAAGATGACGTTGTAGGCTGAAGAGACTCGAACAATGAGAAAGTTGAGCTGCATGATTGACTTCCGAGGAAATTATTCGATAGTAATTAGTTCTATTTCTCCTTCTACTTTAACCGAGTCATCTATGAATCCGATTAGAGGACTATTGATCGATTTTAGTTGGTCGGTAGAAAGATGTATTTAGGAGAAAGCATCGTAGATAATCACATTGGCTGAACTTTCATTATCAATAAGGTATTGTTTTACATCATAATTAGCTATTGTCATAAATACAACAATAGCGTCATTATAAGGAGTTTGAACTCCTCAAGAGTCTTCTTCAGTAAAAATAATGTCGTCGTGTGTCCACCGACGTTTGAAGGAGCTTTCTGAGTCGTATGCCCTCCGAAGTCTCGATCCTGTTGAAATCATGTTGATCACGCCCATTAGAGGTTGAATGTGAGTTTCTTCCTAAGGAGACGACTGCGATGGATCAATGAGCAATTGTGCAGGCTATTTTCAAGGGTATTTGCCAAGATATCTTCTTTTTATTAGGGCCTCGATCTCGTTTTTGAGCTGGGTGCACTTCTCGATGTCATGACCATGGACATAATGGAATCGACAGTAGCACTTCCTATCCTGAGATGCAGGCTGCGACTTCATCGACTAGGATTGTCGAAGACAACCATTTCCATCTATCTCCATGAGAATCTGCGTACGAGAGACGATCAGTGGGATGTAAGAATCATATCTGTTGCCGAAGTTCTTAGGCTTTGAATTTGGACGAGAAGGTGGAGCCTCTCTTTTGATGGATTTTGGCCTAGTCTCGAAGAGGTTCCTTCCTTTGTTGTCTTTTTCTTCTGATCTTTGCCTTCGGATTAGCGTCGGTCAGTAGCAGCTTCCTCGACATGAATGTACTTTCATGCACGATCGAGAAATTTGGCAAATGTACAGGGAGGATTTCTATCGAGAAAATAAGTGAATCTAAAACTTCATAATCCCCACTTCATGGCCACTACGGTCATAGACTAATCGAGGTCCTGGACCTTGAGGGTGATAGCGTTAAATCACGCCACAAAATCTCGCAGTAATTTTCCATCCTGTTGTCTGACGGAGAAGAGGCTATTGGAAGTACGTGGTATTTTTCAGTTGGTTCCAAAATGGACCACGAAAAGTTGTTCGAATTGCTCGAACGAGTGGATACTTTCCGATTGAAGTTTGGAGTACCATGTTTGGATAATTTTTTAGAGGGTAGCCAAAAAAATAATGCAGTGAAGGACATCAGATGCTCTTTGGATGAGCATCATAATTTTATAGCTTGTTAGGTAGTCAAGTAGATCGATGGAACCATCATATGGCTCCATCTACGGCATCTTGAACTGACTAGAAATTGGTTCATCAAGAATATGGCGAGAAAAGAGCGGACGAGTGCTGACACCACAGTCATTTGTAGGATTTCGATTATTTAGCTGAAGCTGTTCTAAGTGACGATCGAATTCCTTCAACTTTTGATCATATTCTTTCAGATGTTGTTGGGATTCGTCAGGATGCTTGGAGAATCCTGGAGTGGATCCTTCTTCAGACGAACTGGATGGTGATCATGGTCTCTTTCTCTTTTGAGAGACTTGTCGAGGGGAAGGAGACCAACGATCGATGGAGTGAAGACATGGAGCATGTCGGGAGTTTGGTGAGGGTGATCGTCGGACAAGTTGATGATCTGTTCATCGGGAATGTCAGGTGGAATGTCGTGACGAAGAGCAGGGATGGTGAATGCACCAGGAGGGCAAGTCACGCTATGCCGACTCTTTCGATTATCGTTGATGTTGCAGTTGGAGATTATGAATAGCCTCCTTCAAATCTTTTATTTGCTATGCTATCACATTAAGTCGTTGTTGTTGTGGTATTGCCGTTGGCCATGAAGCATTGGATTCTTTAGGAACCGTTGGTGGTATAGCACAACGTGATGAACGTCATGCAGAACTGGTAAAAGCATTTTGAGCCCTTGTCTTTGCCATGATGATTGCTTAAGAGGAAATTAGAACTCTATCTCCTACCTAGTGCGCCAATCTATTGCAATCTTTCTCCGGTGAAGTAGTTGGCTTGTTACCGAAGTATTCACCCATGCGGCGAGCGTCAGGAGACCTATGAAAGAAAGTCCTCTTGCCGAAAGTTATCCGGCAGAAAACCCTCCGATGGTTAAATCAATCGAAGAAAGAGAATAACTTAAGGATAGAGACAAGACCTAAAGTTTATAATGAAAAAGCTTGTGACTAGAAAAAGCTTACTCGGTACCTTTTTGCTTATCGGTATTTATAGAGTAGGAATACCATTATCATTTAACTCTCATCTCTGAATAGTCGAGATGTGGGGGTTATAGCATTCAGAAGGTGGTTATCTCATTAATCATCATTATTATGGAGTAATGGGCCGCACGTGGATGATTATTATGTATGACGTGAGTAGTTAATTCTCTTATTGAATAATCATCATTGATTCTGATAGTCGATGAGAATCCAAGGAAGTAGTCGGGTAGGCGCCAAGTATTTTCAAAAAGTCAGATTAAATCGGCTGAATATCCAATTGATTGGGATTCAATCGGCTTTCGAGTTTTTAGTCGATTGAGCATCGGACAGTATGAAAAGTAATTTTGTTGAATGATGAATATTTTTAAGAAGACAAACTAAGTCGGTTAAACTCCGACTTGATCATGTTGATTGGCATTCACTCGGTGTAAGCCCGCTCAAATGAGTCGACGAAATATTTTTAGACTTGGTTGATTGATTGTCGATTAAATTTTTTTTTTTTTTTTTTAAAAGTTGGTTGGATTTTGATAACTTTATCCAAGATGTGATGGAGAAAATCACATTCGTTGTAAACTTAATCGGTATAATAACATGAAAAAAAAAATCGATTAATTGATGAGGATCCATTTTAATAATGGCCAATTTTATTTGTATTAGAAGGTAGGAATCGCCAACCGGGGTTGAAGTGTAATTTAGTCGTTGTACCGAAAGATTTTGATGGGTTACCGCGTTGGGTTAGGGAACCCTTGCGCTTTTTTTTTAAAGAAAAAGAAAAAAGTTTAAAAATTAACTGCCATGAAGATCCTTGGCACAGTTACTTGTTTGCCTGTCTTCATTTTTTTTATTCATAAAAAAAAAAGTAAAAAAAATAAAAAAATAAAAATCTGATATATTCAAAAAAAAGAAAAAATCGCGAATGGAGTTGCCAGTTGGAACCTCCCTCGGTTCTCCACGTTCGCCGCTAATTTGTCCTTATCGTCGGATCTGGCCTTCAGCGTCACCTCGCAAACGAGACTGGAACCCTCCGCAACTGCGGGCCCCACTATGTACGCACAAAACTATAAATATCAGGATGCGCCGCAACTGGCGGTCCAGAAATCTGCCATCTATTTATGTGATGGTAAGTAGGAGACATCGTAAAAACCACATCCATCTTAAACCGTGGGCTTCGTTATAACTGAGTGCGGTGATGTGGATAAACTAAATTCTAGATTGCTGTGATATAAATAATCGAATCAAATAATTCTGGATCTAATAATTTTATTCTTCCTCCTATGTTTCTCCATATCAATGGTTGCCGGTTTTGGGGTTTTTGCCTCCAACGAGCTCCATCCACAGTCTCGGCCCGAATTTACAAAAAGACAGAAAAGTCGGCACAAGAAATTACCGAAAGATAACAACGTTCCCAAAGATATTTTTTCCCCCTTTCTTCCTCCCTTGCCTTCCCCCACCCTTCTCTCCAACCAATGATCGTGAACCTTTTCTTTTTCTTCATAGCCAGAATAAAAATACTTCTCCACCCTTCCACCGCTTTCTTCCCGTTCCTTGACATGCGGTAGAACGGCGGCGCACATGGTGGCGGTGGGGCTCCATCAGATCGGCACCGTCGACGACCGTATACGGAGGCGGACCAAGATACCACCACCTCAACCGGCGGCGGTGGAAGGAGGCATGGGGAGCTGCCACGAGCGGCTGATCGACCAGTCCCTCACGTCCCGCTACACGGATTGGATCGTGGAGGCGTTGGACGAGATGCCGGAAAACTTCTTGATCACGGATCCAGGCATCTCCGGCCATCCGATCGTCTTCGCCAGCCGCGGGTTCCTTGCCATGTCGGGCTACGCCCGAGAGGAGGTGGTGGGCCGGAACGGGAGGATCTTCCAGGGCCCGGCCACCGACCGGCGGTCGGTGATGGAGATGCGGGAGGCGATCCGGGAGGAGCGGACGCTCCAGATTAGCTTGCTCAACTACCGGAAGGATGGCACGCCGCATTGGATCTTGTTCCACCTGTGCCCTGTCTTCGGGATGGAGGATGGGCGGGTGATCCATTTCTTGGCGGTTCAGGTGCCGATCCCGAGGCGGTCGAGATGTGCGAGGTCGGGGGCGAGGGGAATGGTGTATGGGGCGTGCCGGAATGAGGTGCGTTTGGATGAGGATCATGGGTGTAATCTTGCGGTGGATTCGGTTATTGATATGGATAACAGAGGTTGTTCAGTTTGATTTTGTTTTGATTCTTATTGAATCATTTTATTGCTAATTGGATCCTTAGTTGCTGAGTAGTAATTACTACAAGACCTCTAATTTAATTTCATTGCACAAAGATTCTCTTTTGGGGGGAAAAAGAAAAACCATCTTGCTACAAATCTTTTTCCTTGTTGATTCTAGTGGATTGGATACTAGTTCTTATTCTTGGTTAAACTGGATTTTTTTTAATAAAAAATCCTCACTACTTGGTTGATTATTACAGGGCTTAAAAAATCCTCACTACTTGGTTGATTATTACAGGGCTGGAGGCTGAAGAGTCTCGTGAAGCAAGTGACTGGGAGAAGGAGAAAGCATTGAATGCTGCTAACAGCATCTTGTCAACACTGACTCACTATAGCAAGCTTACGGGCAGAGTGGTCTGCACTAAGAGATGCAGTTCAGCTGGCGTCGCGCCTCTCAGTTCAGCCCTGAATATATCTCTTGGTAGAATCAAACAGAGCTTTGTATTGTGAGTTGTTACAAGTTCCTGTTTCTGTTGGTTTACCACATTAAAAGAAAATAATCTTGATATGTATTGCTTGCTGCATTGATACAAGTTGTTTTGATTCTTGCAGGACTGATCCACATTTACCTGATATGCCCATTGTTTATGCCAGTGATGAATTCCTAGGTTTAACAGGTGTTTTACTGCTATGCTTTTTTTTTTAACACATTAATTCGGTCACCTTTAAATGGCAGTCATTTAAAATCCAAGCAAGTCTTCTATCAGATTATACGAATGTGACTGATATCACCCTAGGTCATTTAGATACATACTGCATCATCTTTATGCTTGTTACATAGGTTTCATTCAATTATTTCTACATTATTATGGATGGATGGATCGATTGATTTGGAGATCCCTAGTCTAGAGTACTTGTATACCAAAAGTTATGTGATTTGGAGATCCCTAGTCTAGCTAGGGGATGTGATCCATGCTATAGCCATCTAGCTAGGGGACACTACAGCACAAATCCTTTAGGGGCTGATCACAAGTTGATCATGGTATTTATGATTGGAAGTAAGAACATTAAATCTTAAATGGGGAGTGTGTGAGGACTTGTATGGGCATGTGTTTAGTCATGTGTTGTGTGTGTATTGGGGACGTATTTGGTACTTAAGTAGGTGGAGGGACCCCAATTAATAGCCTTCAAGCTAGCATTTTTGGATGAGATCTTGAGTTGTCACATCATAGCTTCACAAGACATCATGTAACTAGTTGTGTGTGTATTATCATGTAACTAGTTGTGTGTGTATTGGGGACATCTTTGGTAGTCTTGCTTTGTGTGTGTATTGGGGATGTCTTTGGTACTTAAGCTGGTTGAGGGACCCTAATTAATTGCCTTCTAGCTAGTTTTTTTTGGATGAGATCCTTGGTTGTTACATTATAGCTTCACAATACATCGTGTGACTAGAGTTGTAAAACATACTTTGTAGCTGTGGAAAAGGGTAGCAGACGAAACATACAAATCAAGTTAGCTTCATGATAGGAAGTCTCGTGGTTTAGGTGTATATTTTAGGTAAGCATTAATTGGGGAAGTTCATATTAATGATAGACTCAAAGGAGGAACTTATGATGAAGAGCTAACAAACTGTCTACATTAACAATGTTGAAGACATATAGGTAGGAGATGGTACAAGTTTACAAGAAAAGGGAATTCCTAGTGACATTATTTTTTGTACCTTGGATCAAATATAATCCTCTACCTTTTTTAACTTGTTAGATATGCATTAATTGGCTTTGATAGATAATACTAGGGAAGGGATCAATGCTTATGTTCAAAGTGCTGAAGGAAGTCTGGATCATAAAGTTTGAAAATTTAATAGGCTAAAACTATTATAGTGTTACCGAGTGGAAGCATTGGATTAGTCGAGGATGTGACTGGAACACAGGGAAAACAGATTACTGAATTAAATCACCTTTACTTACTGAATGTAATTCTACAGTATGACGAAGAGATGGATGAAGTTACCTTTAATACTATCAGGGCGTGAGAATGATGTAGACATTTTCCAAGAAAATATTACATGATTGTCAAGGGCAATTAAGATCTGCCTTCTTTGAGGATCAGCTTGTTGGTTTGTGAGGTAGATAAGTACCGCATCAAAGTTGGATAATGAGCATATTGAGGTGGATTTACAATGGAACTAGGATTTACAGTGGAACTAGGAGTTATGGAATTAACTCGTCAAAACAAAGTGTGGAAGATTTGCCTCTGAAGGTTTGAATATGCAATGCATAGGTCTATGCCCACAGACAACATTGGTCTGGCAGGGGTTCCATTAACTGTTTTGATGGACAGCAGTAAGAAACAATTAGAAGGCACTATTTGTTCCAGATGACTCGATCATGGTTAAGCTCGTGGACTAGAATTTATACAACGAACCCAATCAGAAAATGTTATTTATGTCAGCAGGTGAACTAAGTAAGTCCGTGCTGGGGCCCATAGCTTAGTTGTTTACATAAAAGAAAGAAGGTAGTCAAATCCAAGAGAATTGTTTTGCAGCAAAGAATCAACATTTAAATTCTGTTTGGAAGCAGGAGAAGAAAACTGACCAAATACTGTCCTATGCCTTGAATATTTTGCAGACTGGGTGATATTAGCCTGTAGGGAGATGGACGTTTGGTTATGTGCTGTTCAATAGTAGTTAAGATTAATCAAGGGCTTTATCACATAGATGCCAATGATTACTAATGTAAACAGATTGATTACTGTTGCTGAGATAGCAGATGGTTGGGGAATTGGAATTTACACTCTAATGGTGGGTAGGATCCCTTCCATGAAATCAAAAGGTAAAGGATCTAATGGGGAATCTTCTTGAGCATTACCCATATCATTAGAACTTAACTGCATTCTTTTTCCATTTTATTATATTATTTTACCTAATGAATATCATTGGCATGCATTTATATGATCAAACTTTGTACTCATTTATTTTGAATGTCACTGTGCGGTGCCTTATTGTTGAGTTGCAACAACATTCTTTAACCAAACTAATTAAATTTCCTCTTCTAGGTTACTCTAGACATGAAGTCTTGGGACGCAACTGTAGATTCCTAAATGGATCTGGAACAGATGTGGGAGTTTTACGACAGGTGGGTATGAAATCAGGCCTATTTTTGACCTGCCTGAAACTTCATTATGTATTCATCTGTGGAATGATACTCTTTCTTTGTTGTGATCACTGTAATGGAATATCTGATGCATTTTGTTTGTCTTTGTAGATACAGGACTGCATTCGAGCGCAGCAAGCTTGTTCAGTCCGTCTTTTGAATTATAGGTGCATATTGGTCTCTTCATGATACAAGCTTCAGAGGATTCTGATCATGTGACAACTGTTGTTCATGCTACTTCTACTCAATTTAAAATTTCAGGAAAGATGGAAGCTCATTCTGGAACCGTCTTCACATGTCACCTGTACGGAATTCATCTGGCAAGGTTTGGTTATAAACTCATACTCTTGTTTGTGTCCATTAGTTGATTATGAAATTTCCCATTGTTTGCACACTTTTAATTGGAAAAAGAAACCAGAGAATTTGAGTCCATATGCTCTGCATTTCCAATAAAGAGGGGCTCAACTGAGAAATGTCACATTGCATATATTCATATTTTCGGGTCTGCTGCATGCCATCTTGATGGATCAACTTCTCTGCAAGCTTCCCATTAATAGGAATATGCACCTTACTGCAAAAATGCTTTGATGTGATTAGCTTGATCTAACAATGAACCATTAGGGTATGAGAGAGAAAGAGCTGCCTCTCAAAATGCTGTATGTTTTCTTTGCAGATTGCATTCTATGTTGGGGTTCAGATGGATGAGAATTCCAAGTTTGATGAGCATGGACTTAGCCCAGAGATGAGGCAGCTTGGTGCTGTGGGACAGGTTAAGGTTGCAGTAAGGAGCTTTTCTTCACGTGCTGGTCCTTCGAGGCCATCATCATAGGGTACTTCAGTTTTGGCAATAACTTACGGGCTTTTTTCATTAGCCATGTAATTAGTTTGGTTTATATCTTCCAGTAACTAACTGTAATCGCTTGCGTCAAAGAACGGTTTCAATGAGAACATTTTTTTTTTTTTTGGTAAACGGTTTCAATGAGAAGTTGAAAGCCGCCCGTTCTGAATGTATGAGCACCAGGCTGTAGGCCAAGCAGAGATAAAGATACGTGGATTAGAGCTGAAAATTCGATACAAAGAATGGAATGCTTTGGGTCCCATAAAGTTCACATGGCTGTACGTTGTGTTCGATGAGCGATGGGTCTTTTTTTTTTTAATTGTTTCTATTTAACCCGTCTGCTTCATTTGAATGGAATAGGTTTTGCTCCTTTTCGTATGACCAAGCTGGGTGGTCCCACGAGTTTAATGTTGTTGTGGATCTGTGTTCTCGGCTGTTGTACGGTTGTCTTCAGCTGAGCTACGTGGGATGATAGATATGAAGATCGTCAGGTATGATTTATTAAATTTCTCAGTCCAATTCTGATTTAACTCGTTTTCGGACGATCCATATAGCCCGTAGATAGTCGAGGTTAAACATGTATGTAGTGGATTTTAGACTTTTAGCTTTAGATATCTGTCATTGGTTGCTTCGAGATTCTAATAGGTCGAACTATATTTTTTTTATTAGATTTTTTTAAATTAAAAAAATTAGATAAATTAAATTTTTTTCGGATGAGGGATAGGATTTTTTTTGTAAAAAAAATATATCTTATACGAATCATTTATGTGATATATTTAAAAGATTATCAATTTATGTGATATATTTAAAAGATCATCAGGATTTTCAAGATGAATACGACTTCGATACGACACCCATAACCCCCACCCCCCTCCTCCCACCGTGCGTGATCCAATCACCACACGCGCGGTGCATAAAAAATTTCTCATCAATCTAAATTCAACTTGTGGGCCTGTTGGTTTATTCCTACAGGATTTAAGTTGGAGAATCTTGGATTGATATCTGTCATGCGCAAATGAACTTCTCAAGCAGGAAGTCAAATTTTGTTGGAATATCCCAAAAGGATCTAAATACCTTTTGTAACGTGGAACTATTGCTTGAGGAAGTCCTATTCGGGAAAGGGATACAAAAGGGGAAAAAAATTTGAGATCAATTTGGATGATTGAGTTTAAAATTCTATTAGATTTATGAGTTGAGCCAATACAATTATAAAATCATTAGATTATAAGTTGGGTTAGATCTATATTTATTAATATCTAGAAATAGTTTTAGAGTAGACTAATTCAAATCTCATAGGAAGAAGAAATGATTTGCTAGCTGATTGTACTGGTCCTGCAGATGAATCAAATAAGATCTTTAATTTAATTATCTAAATAGATTTTAGATTTTAAAAAAAATATTAATTGAGAAGAAGGTGCCTTGATTATAAGATAATTTTTTATTTTTAGCTATGTTGAGGTACAATGAGATTTTAATTTGGTGCTCTTTAGCGGAGGTTTATAAGAAGATTATTTTGAAGGTTTTATGAGATTCAACAATGACCGCAGGTTGGTAAAATAACCTCAAAATATTGGTGTGGCTTATAAATCAGCCTCTCTATCATTGATTAACATGTAGCTAGTAATTATCTAAAGCTTTGAATTTTGGATAATTATAATTTTATAATTAAAAAAAATTTAAAAATGGAGGGATGATTATGGCATATTAAATCAAAATAAAAAAAATGAGGTAATGGCTCATAATGAGAGAGTTATGTCTTATTCCATAATTTTCATCTCTAACTATAATGGATCTTTGCTTCACACCTATATAGATAGAGCCAAGGGATCCCAAAAAGGAAGAGATTGAAAAAGGAGAAAAATTCTCACAACTCAAGGCTCTCGTAATGAGAGGCTTTTAAGCCCTTATCCATTATTTTAGTTTTTCCTTTTTTGCAGAACTATAGTTTTGTGAGCACCCAAGCTCAAGACCAAAGTCAAGCTCATCATAAAGCTAAGCTCATCAAAAGGCTGAGCTCCAACAAGCTGAACTCCCAAAGGCAAAGCTCCTAAAGATTGATTGTAAGACCATCCGAAATCAGGCCAATCAGAATAGGATAACATTTTATACTATAATTCTCTATTATATTCTCTTTATTATGATTTTTTCAAAGCTCGAGCTGATTTAGACATCAAAGAGCTCGGCCGGAGTCAATCCAGTGAGTTGTTTTTTATTTTGTATACAGATCTGTGACTCCAAGATGAATTATTTTCCATAATTGTGGATCTAATAGAACCCTCTTGATGGTTCTCGCCAGTTTGGATTTTGACAGCAATAGATTAGTGCATCAAGAAGGGGGCTGAACCTTCGGCCTTTTAGCTTTCTGCATCTTTTCACTTTCCTTGTGTCTTCTTATTATGGGATCATCATTCAATGTAAAGTAATAAAAGATCTACCGCGGACCACATCGAGATGCAACGAACTCAGAGTAACCCAGCTGAAGCTAAACTTGGCTAACCGAGAGGGGGATATAACCTAAATAGGGACTCCCAAGTCTCCTTATGCCAAATGCGAGTCAAGCAGATGATGATGCGCTCCTCATATTGGATACGAGTTGAGTAGACGTCAACTTCGGCCAATCAAGAAAGATCTCTATAAGTCGCTCCTCGTATTAGAAATGAGTTGAGCTGAAGATCCTGTGAGCCAGACACTGAAAGTGAGGAGAGCAAAAAATAAACTAAGGATCTAGATCCATCCAAACGACTAAGAAAAATCAACTAAGGTCATCTTGGCTCTGATTAGGACCTCCAAATCCTGATTATGAAGATAATCGACTAGCTCTAATTAGGATTGTTGGGGATAAACCCCGCTCCCGCCGAAGTCTAGTTCGATGCTCAGTCCGATGCAACCAGTAGCCGCAGAAGAGCTTCAACAGATGGGCTTTAGCCGAACTTCCAGCGATCGAGCTCTTTCGGACTCCCAACGGTCGGGCCTCAACCGAAGTCCTTTAATTGGGCCTCAGCTGAGCTCCTTCGGACTTCTCAGCGGTCGAACTCCTCAGCGATCGTCCCTCGACCGAACTTTCAACGATCGAGCTCCTTCGAACTCCCAACGGTCGAGCCTCAGCCGAGCTCCTTCGGACTTCTTCAGCAGCCGAACTCCTCAGTGGACGTTTCTTGGTCGAACTTCTAGCGACCGAGCTCCTTCGGACTCCCAACGACCGGGCCTCAGTCGAAGTTCTTCAACCGAGCCTCAGCCGAGCTTCTTCGAACTTCTTCAGGAGCCGGACTCCTCCATGGCACCCCCTTCGACGACCGAGCTCCTACTGAACTCCCCAGCGGTCGAGCCTTAACCGTGTACCTCCAATCAGACGCCTATGGGAGCCGAACTTCTTTCAAGCTTCCTCTTCAAGAGCCCGAACTCCTCTGAAATGAGCACACGACGAAGGCCTTCAATCCTTCATTCGGCTAGCTCTGCAGCCATCACCATCAGTTCGCCGCAAGCGATAGTGATCCGCTATTAGGCGGCGATGATTGTCACCATCAACCCGCCATACACGGCACCTTCTCGTGAGACTGACTCCGCCGAACCTCGAGCGGTCCGCCAGCACATGGCTGCAGCTGTCACCATCAAGCTCTGCTATAAAAAGGACCCTCCAGATATGCTAATGCTAATCTCTCTGATCTCTAAGCTTTCCTCTTCTTTTTCAAGCTCCGGAACTCATTCCGAGCACTCCATTCCTGTTGGCCAAAGCTGACTTGATCGTCGAAGGATCCGATCGGAGCCACCCCTCCACCGACTCTGGACGAAATTTTATTTTGCAGGTCCCCGGCGGAGACCTCATCGGCCTCCACTCCAGTAGACTTCGGCGATGATCAGTTTTTGCGTCAATAGATTGGCGCTAGAGGAAGGGCACCGATGACGATTTCTCTCTTAAAGGAAGTCGAGGTTCTCTTATTCTTAAAGGAGTGCTCGACGACGATTTCTCTCTTCCCACTCTAGAGATCTCTCTTCTTCCTCTTTCGAATTTCTTTCTAAAAAAGATGCCCCCCAGGAGAGCCTCGATCCGACGATTGATGGCCTCCACGGCCCGATCCCATTCGGATCCGTCCGCTCCCGCTCCAGCCCCGGCGACCCAGGCTCGCTCTGTAGTCATGGAGCAGTTTAACCTACTCGTCCAGCAGGTTCGTGATCTCACGGAGGTAGTGCAGGTGGTGCAGGCCCTGCACCAGCAGGCCCCAGTACCGGCTCAACCGACACGGGATTTTTTAGAGTCGTGTGGTCCAGTCCAGGGGCAACCGACATGGGCTACCCGACCTCTCATCCCTAGAAGAGAAAGGCAATGGAGGGAGAGCCCCTGCTCGGACCGCGGCTCGACCCAGGGTGAAGCTTCGCACCCATTCGGCAAGAAGACCTTGAAGATCAGAGACTGCAAAGATCTCCTGAATCAAAGGCTCTTAGAAATGAGCCGATGAATCGAAGAACTCCATCACACTCCCTCCTCACGCGGTAATGACATCTGCACTGATCCTTCTTTTTTGCAGAAAATCATGCAGGAATCGATCCCACCGAACTTCAGGCTCCCCCAGTTCGAGAGCTACGATGGAACCATCGATCCGATCGACCATCTGGAAGCCTTTCGGACAACGATGCTGCTTCATGGCGCGCCAGATGCTATCCTATGCCGGGCTTTCCCCTCTACCCTTAAAGGAGCCATCCGAAATTGGTACTCGACGCTCAAGCCAAGTACCATCTTATCGTTTGATCAGATGAGTCAATAGTTCACGGTCCACTTTGTCAGTAGTCGACGTCTGCGCCGAGATTTGGATTCCTTAATGACCATCAAGCAGAAGGAGGGGGAACCCATCCGGGCTTACATCACCTCGGTTTAATGCTGCCTGCACTGGAAGTCCTGGAATCTGGAACCAGTCAGTCGCCATGGCCGCCTCTCAAGGGCGGCCTTCAGAAGAACGACTTACTGTTCTCCCTGAAAAAGAAGTATCCAAGGGACTTTGTCGGACATGCTTGGCTCGGGCTGAAGGATATGCCTCGGGCAGAGGAGGCCTTCAAGGCCAGGGATGATGAAGCCAGCGGCGAGCGGACGAATCGAAGGGCCAGGCAGGTCCGCCGAGGAAGAGAAGCGGAGTAAAGCTCGGCGGCTTATTCCCGGACTCCTCCCTGGTCATTGGCGAGCCCGAACTCCCCCTCAAGGGAACCTCGAGGTGGGGAAGCCCTGAACGGAAGAGCGCGCCGAGGTTCTCCTCAGCGCCGAAGCTCTCCTCCGATGATGACGATTTCACAACTACGCCCCCCTCAACACTCCGAAGGCCCAAGTGCTGATGGAAATCGGGGAAACGACTTCCGAGGATCGGACCAGAATGCGTTCCCGACCCTAGCAAAGCGCGATCCCAACAAGTTTCTGCCGCTATCATCGCGACCACGGACCACGACACCGAAGAGTGCATCCAACTCCAGGACGAGATCGAAAAGCTCGTCAGGCGGGGTAGACTCGGCCGATTCCTATGCAAAGACGGCCCGAAGGAGAAGGAAGATCGGCCACCCATTGGCGTTATTAATACCTATCGGGTAGGGAAGACCCCAGGCAAGGTCGGAGACCTTGGCAGATCCGACAGGATCTCGGTGAAGAAGAAGCAGAGGATCGTGGAGCCCGTGGCCTTCACCGAGGAGGATGATCGGAGAATCCAATTTTCGCACAACGATGTGGTTATAATTTCTCTAAATATTGCTGACTACGATGTACGCCGCATCCTGGTAGATAATGGAAGCTCGATCGATGTATTATTTTACGATGCCTTCTAAAAAATGTCTCTATCCGACGATCGCTTGGGGCCGATGAATTTTTCGTTGGTAGGATTTGCTGGCAACGTCGTACCAGTCGAAAGCATAATAACATTGACCATAGCGGCAGGGCAGCATCCGAAGCTAGCCAAAGCTCGGGTCGACTTCTTAGTCATAAGGATCCCGTCCGTCTATAACGCGATCCTTGGCCGACCTGGTCTAAATGCACTCTGGGCGGTAGTGTTAACCTATTATTTGAAGATGAAGTTTTCGACGAGTCATGGGGTCGGAGAAGTCAGGGAAAATCAGGCTCTGGCGAAGTATTGCTACTCAATCGTCCTACATAAGGAAGATCAGTCTGACCCTTATCTTGTTGACGGATTAGACGTCCGCAACGACCTCACTGAGGAGCGGGGCGAGCCTGCGAAGGACCTCATCTCTGTGCCCTTGAATGACGGAAGCCCGAAGCACGTGGTGCAGATCAGCTCCAACTTGGCGGTCGAGGTTCGGGAGCAGCTCATTGCTTTCCTCAGAAGAAACGTGGACGTCTTTGCCTGGACCCTGATGAAAATGTCGGGGATCGATGCCGAGGTCATGGAACATCGGCTGACCGTCGATCCAAGGCACCGACCGATAAGAGAAAAGCTACGCCACCATGCCCCGAAGAGGCAGAAAGTGATTGCCGAAGAAGTAGACAAGCTCCTCAAGGACTCATTCGAGAGGTTAGTTATCTGACCTGGGTCTCGAACGTGATTCTTGTTAAGAAAGCGAATAATAAGTGGAGGATGTGCGTCGACTTCAAAAAACTGAACAAGGCTTGCCTGAAGGATAGCTACCCCCTACCCAGGATCGACCAGCTGGTGGATGCAACCTCGGGCCATGAACTCCTCACCTTCATGGATACCTTTTCTGGTTACAACCAGATATGCATGGCGCCCAAGGACGAAGAGAAGACCGCCTTCATTACTGACTGAGGTCTTTATTGCTATAGGGTCATGCCTTTTGGACTCAAGAATGCAGGGGCAACATACCAGCGTTTGGTTAATAAGATCTTCAAGGAGCAGATCGCCCGCAACATGGAGGTGTATGTAGATGACATGCTCGTCAAAAGCCGAGCTTCAACAGACCACCTGACCGACCTTGAAGAGACCTTCGGTGCACTCAGGAAGCACAAGATGAAGCTGAACCCAACCAAATACGCCTTTGGTGTAATCTCCGAAAAATTTCTCAGGTTCATGGTGTCGAGATGCGGGATCGAGATAAATCCCTAGAAAATTCAAGCCATTCGAAAAATGGCCATTCCAAAGACGATCAAGGAAGTTCAGCGCCTAGCCGGAAAGGTGGCGTTCCTAAATCACTTCATCTCAAGGTCGGCCGAATGATGCATGCCCTTCTTTGAGGTTCTCAAGCGATCGAAGGACTTCTACTTGACGGCGGAGTGCCAACAAGCATTCGAGGAGCTCAAAAACTACCTCGGCACGCCGCCGTCACTGGCAAAGCTCGAATCAGGGGAAGAATTATTTCTGTACCTAGCTGTCTCTTCGGTGGCCCTGGCGGTAGTCTTGGTCAAGGAGGAAGCAAAGACGCAACGACCGGTCTACTACGTGAGCCGAGTCCTGAGGGACACGGAGATCAGGTACTCTAGGTTAGAAAAACTAACTTACTGTCTTCTAATTACTGTCAGAAGGCTCCGACCTTACTTTCAAAAGCACACCATAACGGTCCTCACGGACCAACCAATAAAAGTAGTTCTCCATCGAGCAGACGCTTTCGAAAGAATTGCAAAATGGGCAATCGAGCTCATAGAGTTCGACATCAACTACCGCTCCAGGCCATCAATCAAAGCCCAGATATTGGTAGATTTTATGCTGGAATGCACCATTTCGATTGAAGCCAAACTTGAATTGAGCGGAACCGGCACCAGAGCGAGGCCGAACTTCGACGAAGCCGAACTGTCGTGGTCGATCCTCTCCGAAGAGAGCATCGACCTCCTTGAAGGTTCCTGGGCTCTGCACGTGGATGGTTCGTCCAACTCCGCTGGAGCTAGCGCGGGGCTGGTCTTGGTCAGCCCCGAAGGAGTCGTTGCCGAATACGCGCTACGTCTCGAGTTCCCCGTGACCAACAATGGGGCCGAGTATGAAGCGCTGATCGTCGGATTAAAGATAGCAAGGAAATTAAAAATAGATCGGCTTCAAGTCTACAGCGATTTTCAACTGATGGTTGGTCAAGTTGGCAGCGGCTACGAGGCACGGAAGGAAAGCATGGTGAGGTACCTCAAGAAAGTGAAGGACTTGATCCCGACCTTTGGCAGTTTCGGCATTCAGCACATCCCAAGGGCGAAAAATGCAAGAGCCGACCTTCTCTCCAAGTTGACCGCTTCAACGTCGGCCGAACTGCCCAAAGAAGTATTTTTGGAAACTTTGAAGTGCCCGACCACAGAGGAATCTCAGGCCATCCTGCAGACGAAATTTAAGCCCAGCTGGATCGACCTATTGATCACCTACCTTCAAGAAGGGGTCCTTCCCTGCGACCGAAAGGAAGCTCGAAAGCTCAAGAATCAGGCTGCCTGCTACGTCTTATACGAAGGCAGATTGTATAAGAGGTCGTACTCCTTCTGTTGCTGAGATGTCTCTGACCTTCAGAGGCCGATCTCGCGCTATGGGATGTGCACGAAGGACTCTGCGGAAGTCACGTAGGAGCCAGATCCCTATCGTAAAAACTACTCCGGTAGGGGTACTACTGGCCGACTCTATTTCGTGATTCTATGAAATATGTAAAGAGGTGCGATCGCTGTCAGAAGAACGCCAGCGTGTAGAGGAAGCCGACATCCGAACTCACTCTGCTCAGCTCACCCTGACCGTTTGCACAGTGAAGAATGGATATACTCGGCCCATTTCCAACGACGTTTGGGCAGCGGAAGTTCCTCCTGATCGTGATCGACTATTTCACCAAGTGGGTCGAGGCCGAACCACTCGCGAAGATTATCGAGGCTAAGGTGCAGGACTTCGTCTGAAAGTCACTAGTCTGTCGGTTCGATTTGCCCCGAATCCTCATAACCGACAATGGACGATAATTCATTGGAACAAGGTTCGCTGAGTTCTGCGAAGGACTAAACATCTCCCATCGCTTCACATCGGTGGCTCACCCGCAGGCCAATGGGGAAGCTGAAATAACCAACTAGACCCTGCTGCAAGAAATCAAAGCAAGACTCGATAGGACAAAAGAGGCTTGGGTGGACGAACTCTACCATATCCTCTGGGCATATCGAACTACTCAGAGGGTGCCGATCAAAGAAACATCCTTCGCCTTGGCCTTCGGTACTGAGGTAGTTATCCCGGTCGAGCTTAAGCTTCCGTCTGCATGAGTCGTGGGCTTCAATGAGCGGCACAACCCTCAGGATCTCAGAGTCAATCTCAACCTTCTGAAAAAAAAGAGGGAGGAAGCTCGCATCCGGATGGCAGCTTACAAACAGAAGGTGGCTCGGTACTACAACTCCAGGGTTAAAAACAAGACGTTCAGAGTGGGGGACTTAGTGCTCCGGCGAGTCGCTGTCACTCAGCCTCAGAGTCAAAGAAAGCTCGCCCCAAACTGGAAAGGTCCTATGAGGTGACGGAGGTCATCCGACCCAGAACTTATCGTCTGAAGGAACTCGGAGGAATAGTGCTTCTCCGACCGTGGAACTCAAAAAATCTAAGGATGTATTATCAGTAGGCTTCCTTTAAAAACTCCTTTGCTCTGCATTATTGGTTTCTGGCATTACGTGATGGTAGAAAAGAAATAAGCGAGAGTAGTCTGTTAGGAATAGGAGGAGAACCTCGTCCTGACGCAAGCAGGTCAAAGATCCCTAAACCTCGGTTGCAGGAGACAAGATCTCCTTCGGAGCAACATCGGCCGTGGAAAATAAGACCTTCCCAAAATCGAAGGCCTCATTCACCTTAGATGAGATGGAGGGAGATGGACGACGGTCCGAATGTGCCCCCATAGCCTATTAGGAACAGGAGGACCTCATCCTAACACGAGCAAAGTCGAGGGCCTCATTCATCTTAGACGAGATGGGGGGAGAGGCTCGGACGATGGTCCGAATGTGCCCCCACAGTTCGTTAGAAATAGAAGGAGGACCTCATCCTAACGCGAGCAAAGTTGAAGGCCTCGTTCACCTTAGACGAAATGGGGGGAGAGGCTCGAACGATGGTCTGCACGTGCCCCCACAGCCCGTTAGGAACAAGAGGAGGGCCTCGTCCTAATGCGAGCAAAGTCGAAGGGCCTCGTTCACCTTAGACGAGATGGAGAGAGAGGCTCAGACGATGGTCCGCATGTGCCCCCACAGTCCGTTAGGAATAGGAGGAGGACCTCGTCCTAATGCGAGCAAAGTTGAAGGCCTCGTTCACCTTAGATGAGATGGAGGAGAGGCTCGGACGACGGTCCGCATGTGCCCCCATAGTCCGTTAGGAACAGGAGGAGGATCTCGTCCTAACACGAGCAAAGTTGAAGGCCTCGTTCACCTTAGACGAGATGGGGGGAGATGGACGACGGTCCGAATGCGCCCCCACAGCCCGTTAGGAATAGGAGGAGAACCTCATCCTATTGCGAGCAAAGTCGAAGTTAGGAACGAAAGGAGAACCTTGTCCTAGCACGAACGCCTGCATCAACCTCAGCCAAAAGAGATAAGATCTCCCCCGAGCAACCGGGCCAACCTCGGCTGGAGAGCTTCAACCTCGGTCAGATGAGGTCTCCCCCGAGCGACCTGACCAACCTCGGCTAGAGAGCTTCAACTTCGATCTCGGCTAGAGATAGGATATCTCCCAAGCGACCGTGTCAACCTCAGCTGGAGAGCTTCAACTTCAACCTCAGCTCGAGAAGACCTCTTCCGAGCAGTCGAGACAACCTCCGTCAGAGATAAGATCGGAGACAACCTCGTTCCGAGATCAGATCTCTCCCGAGCATCCGTATCAACTTCGGCTGTAGAAGACGATATCGCCTCCGAGGAGCTCAACCTTCGATTTCGATCGCAGCGGATGAAGTCTCCCTCAATCTTGGTTGGAGATGGGATCTCCCCTGGGCTTCAAGTTTAATGTCAACTTTAGCTGGAGATGAGATCTCCCCCGAGCTTTGACCTGGACCAGCACGGAGCTCAAAAGAAGACTTCGGCAGTCGCCTTTTCTGCACTCCCTTCCTTCGAGTTTCGAACTCGAGAGTGGGGGGGCTAGTATTGGGGATAAACCCCGCTCCCACCGAAGTCTAGTTTGATGCTTAGTCTGATGCAATCAGTAGCCGCAGAAGAGCTTCAGCAGACGGGCTTTAGCTAAACTTTCAGCGATCGAGCTCCTTCGGACTTCCAACGGTCGGGCCTCAGTCGAAGTCCTTCAATCGGGCCTCAGCCGAGCTCCTTCGGACTTCTCAGCGATCGAACTCCTCAGCGGTCATCCCTCGATCGAACTTTCAGCGATCGAGCTCCTTCGAACTTCCAACGATCGGGCCTCAATCGAGCTCCTTCGGACTTCTTCAGCGATCAAACTCCTCAGTGGACGTCCCTCGGCTGAACTTCCAGCGACCGAGCTCCTTCGGACTCCCAATGGTCGGACCTCAGTCGAAGTTCTTCAATCGGGTCTCAGCCGAGCTCCTTCGGACTTCTTCAGGAACTGGACTCCTCCATGACATCCCCTTCGATCGATCGAGCTCCTACCAAACTCCCCAGTGGTCGAGCCTTAGCCGCGTACCTCCAGCCAGATGCCTATGGAAGCCGAACTCCTTTCAAGCTTCCTCTTCAGGAGCCCGAACTTCTCCGAAATGGGCACACGATGAAGGCCTTCAACCCTTCATTTGGTTAGCTCTGCAGCCATCACCATCAGTCTGCCGTAAGCTCTACAGCCATTACTATCAGTCCGTCGCAAGCGATAGTGACCCGCTATCAGACGGCGATGGCTGTCACCATCAACCCACCGCACACGGTATCTTTTCGTGAGACTGACTCGGTCGAACCTTGAGCGGCCCGCCAGCACGTGGCTGCAGCTGTCACCATCAAGCTCCGCTATAAAAAGGACCCTCCAGATACACTAATGCTAATCTCTCTGATCTCTAAGCTTTCCTCTTCTTCTCCAAGCTCCGAAACTCATTTCGAGCACTCCATTCATGTTGACCAAAGCTAACTTGATCGTCGAAGGGTCCTACCGGAGCCACCCCCCATCGGCTTCGGACGAAACTTTATTTTGCAGGTTTCCGACAGTGACCTCATCAGCCTCCACTCTAGCAGACTCCGACGACGATCAGTTTTTGTGTCAACAAGGATGATTCGACTTGGTCGGCTGAGCATCGATATAAAGAAAGGTACAAACTTTGGCTAAAGATGATTCAATTTGATAGTCTGAGCACCAACTTAATAAAAGATATGAGCTCCAGCTCGGGATAATTCAACTTGATCGGATGAGTACCAACCTAACAAAAAGTGTGAGCTCCGGCTCAGGATAATTTGACTTGGTTGAATGAGAACCAACCTAACAAAAAGTATGAGCTTCGGCTCCGAATGATTTGACCTAGTTGGGTTGAGAGCTGACCTACTGAAAGGTATGAGCTTTAGCTCTGGCTTTGGCCAACTGACTACAAGCAGATACCTCGACCCAAGTTGGGACCTCCGAACTAATGAGAATGATTGACTAGAGATACCTCAATTTTGTATAAGATTTCTAAAACACCGACCCTCGGATCTATGAGAAGACTTAGCGAAAAGTTGTGCCCAGATGAGAACATATGATCATTCAAGCAGAAGATCAAATATGCTCAAATACAATCATAGCAAAAGAAATAAGATATGGGTACCAGCAAAATTATTTTCAATAATATTGAAAATTTTAATCATGAACAAGTTAATTATAATTCGACTATTTTCTTCATCAGAGTTGGAGAAAATAGCTCAAACTTAGAAATGGGGTGCATATGATATGGTATATAAATCAGCCTTCCTATCATTGATTGACACGTGGCCAGCAACTCTGTAAAGATTTGAGTTTCGGATAGTTAATTATAAATTTTGCAATTAAGAGCAATCCAGAAACGGAAAGATGATTATAGCATATTTAAATCCAAATAAAGAGAGGAGGTGATGGCTTTGAATGAGAGAGTTATGTCTTATTCCTTGATTTTCACCTGCAACTATAACAGATCCTTGCTCCACATCTATATAAATAGGGCCAAGGGACCCCAAAAGGGAAGAAGCTGAAAAAAAAGCTCTCATAACTCAAAGCTCTCATGGTGAGAGACTCTCAAGCTCTCATCCATCATTTTAATTTTCTTTCTTTTTGGAGAACTATAGTTCTACAAGCACCTATGCCAAAGACCAAGGCCAATCGACCCCAGATGGCCCGGTTCATCAAAAGATCGAGCTCCTAAAGGCAAAGCTTATAAAAATTGATCTTAAGACCATCTAAAATTAGGCCAATCAAAAAAGTATAACATTTTATATTATAATTTTCTATTATATTCTTTCTATTCTTTTAAAGTCTAATCTGACTTAGGCATTGAACGACTCAGTCGGAGCTAATCCGACATGTTAACTTTTATTTTGTGTGTAGATCTCTGACTCCAATAGCACCCTCTTGATGGTCCTGACTTGACCAAATTTTGACAGTAATAGTTGGCAATCTGTACGGTAATGTTATTGGTTTTTTTTCCTTCTTTACTTTGGGTAGAAATATATCAATTCAATTATAATGTGCATTCTAGTAGCTTCAGTTTTTCTATTTTTGTATTTTGACATTGCTAGCTTTATCAACTGCACACAAGGCCTCAAGCAAGATGACTCTTTATCACATGCTCTTTTCATTTTGGCGGTTGATGTACTCATCAAACTCCTCAAATGAGCGGATGACATTGGATTGATTGAGGGCATTAGGCATCATAAGGAATTTAGTGGTTTGTTGAACTTGCAATATGCAAATGATACTATTATGCCCCAAACCCAGCATTCTGGTCGGGCACGCGATGGCTGCATAAATCCTAGACCAATGCCCTTGAAAATATGCAAGATCTATAAAATTACTTACAATCCCAACATTTCATGAATATTATCAATCTCGTTGCATATTAAATAATTCTACATTAACAAATTTCAATCTTGTATAATTTATAAATCTTGATCATCCAACTGTCACTGATGGAGCTCTATCTAATAGATTCTTTTAATTATGATTTCAATCTTAGCCAAATACATATATGCTATAATTCTGAGAAAAAAAAGAGAAGAAAGAGGGGTTTATGAGCTTTATAGCCTAGTAAGAATCACTGTACACCTATATCGATAATAAAAATTTAAAATTCAAAAGTACAGTAAAACATGAATTTTCATATCAAATATATATATAACAAATCAAATAAATATGCATTAGATATATCATGTGAAATATTTTCATTCAATATCTAAATCATAATTTGTCATATCTTCCTCTTCTCATACTTTCATCTTTTTTAATCTTTTCTTTCCGATTTTGGACTAATCAAGATCATGTCTCAATCTCAATTCATGGTCTCACCCATAATCTCACACGTAAGCCCATGGGGGCTATCCCAGGCATAAATTTCTGACGGACTGTTTAAATCATGGTCTCACCTATAATCCCATGCATAAGCCCGTAGGGGCTATCGTAGGCACAATCTTTTGATTGGCTATCCACATGACGAGGCTAGTCCAAATCATATTTTTTTTATTCAATTATTACATGTTGATTTTATCTTATCAAATTTTAATTTTATATTATGATCAAAATAATTATATCATACTCGTATATTCATAACATCAATCATTGATACATATGTATATGATAAATACATAATATACTCATGTTGAAAAGTTATACAAGAAATAATAGTATTTCATCATGATAATCCATCAATATAAATTCAATAATATAAAACCAATAATATAAATCCAATGATAAAAATTTCATATTTAATGATGATTATGTACAGGGACTGTTACCTCAATCGATCTCAGACTCAAGTATAGCTATTGATCAATCCTTCAATCTACGAATTCGAAATCAAGATATATCTACTCAACATCTTATACAAATAATCATATTTCTACATGATCAGGATCAATGTAAAAATCATATATGGAGAAATTACAGACAAACGATTCTAATTCATAAATTCAGGACTCTTCCTAAGGTCAACCAAGATCTAAGTTTGTCTAAGCACCCGAACCCTCCACTAGATCATAAGACTCATAGAGAGAAAATTCTTGAAGAGAGAGGAGATGTCTAGAGAGAGAAAATATAGAGAGAAAGTAGTGAGAAAAATTTCTAGAGAGAGAAGTATTGAGAGAGGAGAGAGAGAGAGAAAGCTCTCTTTTTCTTTTTTTTTTTCTTTTCAAAAAGTATTTTTCTATTTTCTCTCTCTCTCTATCTCTTTTATTTTTTTTCTTCCACGGTGAACAGGGGCTTCCATGATGCTTTTGGCAAAATAAGGGACCCCTTGGGTCCCCTTTGTTCCTCGAATCAAGGGTTTCTATCAGTGTGGCTATGGCCGACGGTAGTTGGGGCTGCTGTAGCATAGCCCAGCAAACCTACATGGATGGTTGACAGCGACCATCGACATCAAAAAATCAAAGAAAAGGGGCAAAAACACAATCCAAAATAGAGAGGAGATTTCAAGAAAAAAATTTGGTGATTATCGGCCAAAAACTTAGATTTCAAAGACTAAGGCGGATGGAAAGCTAAATAATTTAAAGATTGGAAGGTCTTACCATCATTTTTCGGCAATGTTTGGGCTGAAATCTGATGAGCTCAAAGGCAAGTTTCCGTGAAGAGGTAAGGGGGCTTTGTGGATGATTTTTCGGTGATGACCTGATGCCGATGTTGGATTTTCACAAGGGACATTGTCCCTTTAAATAGTGGGTGGATGCGGGAGGAGTTAGAGTCCTCCCCGGAGTCATTCCCCAGCTCCGATTGGGAGTCCACAGGAGAGAAGACTCCCAATAGGAGCCTTTTTCCATTTTTTTCTTTTCTTTTTTTTTTGTTTTAAGATTTATGCTAAGAGTTTAAGATTTAGATTTTTTTTAAAAAAATTGGGTTATTACATTCTTCTTATAATATCCTATTTTTTTGCCTACAAAATTATTTGCTCTTGATTAATCTTGCATGAACATCACAGTCCAATAAAATTAGAAAAATCTAGAGCATTAGATGCTCACCATGATCTATAAATGTCTTTATCCTTTTAACTTCCAGCATGATGTAACAATTAAACTCTTACCATAGAAAATCTTAAATCTATTCAAACAAATAGACAATGTCATTGTCAAGAACATGATATCTATATTTGAAATATTTCATATCCAAATTCAATTCATTATTCTTAAACTTAAGATGCTTAGATTTCTTCAGAATATCCCTAATAATGAAGATTATAGTGCAATATTAAGATGAGCCTAAAGAATCAACAACCATATTCTTTCTTTTATTAATTGTGGTTTTTGAAATCAACTCAAGACTCCAGTCACTACACTTGTTGAGTTGGAATTAATATTCTTAACTAGTCTTAGTAAAAATCATCCACCATGCTTTCATTGTGCACTCTAATTTAAATCTATGAATTCTCTAGATTTTTCTAATAAATTCTGATAAGAATACTATTTTACTTCAAAATATAAAAGGATCTGATATTTCAAATTTTTGGATGGATTTAGAGTCAATATTTAAGTTTCTTTGTCCTCAAGCATGTTACATCCAGATTAATCTTAATCCACTTCCATGTTAGAAATCTTTGCATAAGTTCCACTACTCATTTAGAATCTAATATATCTATATTTTACTTGATAATCAAGAGGATGATTTCAAATCAACTATATTTTGTAAAAGGATTGGTTCAAATTTCTAACAAATTAGAATATCATAAATCAATATCCCAATAAGTAAAATTAATTCGATTGTTATATATAAAAACTTTCTTCACCATAGCTCTTAACATCTATAAATAGATTAACACAAAATCTTGTCCCATATATGTTAAGACTTCCATAAGTCTTCCAAAAATTTCTTATCTTAATTTAATTAAAATAGTAAAATACCTTAAATCAACTTAGAAACTTAAACTATGATGTAAATTCTAACATATACCCAATAATCTTTATAAATATGAGAAAAATTAAGTAAGCTGATCTAATGATAATAATTTAAATATCAAAGATTCTATCATAGTGTATATTTCATATCCTCTTAATAATGTCTAAACTAATCAATGTTAATATCGTACATAATTCATCAATAGTGCAATCCCCAAAAATATTCCATACTCTAAATAATTCGTTGCTATCTCCAAACTTTGCAACCAAATAATAAACAACCAAACTAGAGGGGAAACTATTATGATTTATACCTATATCAAATTCAAAAATTTAAAATTATCGAAATAACAATTCAATAAGTATCATATTAACATATCCCATTTTATTCCAGGGTCAACACCTCTCTACTTTAATCAAGCCTATTTATTGAAATCCAAGATATAACTCATCAATTCTATTATAGACATTATATTCTATTTATGTATAAATATCTATTGATCCAAAATCCAATCTTAAATCCTTCTGCTACTTCTATCATATCTCTAGTGATCACATATCCATTCTGTCACATCACTAATGATCATAACCCCATGCTCAAATACAACTTAAATCACCATTCCAAGTGATCATAATCTAAATTTCAATATTTTTTATACCGTGCTCTCATTATAAAATCCAATCTACCAATAAAAATATATTTTTCATCTTCACTTATACAATGAAATCTTTCTATACGCCATACCCTAAACAACTTTCAAAATTATAATAATAATAAAATAATTAACATCAAGAATTAAAAAAGCCATCATGATCTTTATCGATATCAAGTTTAGAATTTCAAATCATCTAAATAATAATTGAATAAGTATACGTCATACAATATATCAATATATATCATACTTTATTCTATGATTAAAATATCTCATACTTTGGGTCAAACCTTACTTGTTGAAATTTAGAACATAACTCATAAGTTCTGTTATCATTCACCTCCTATGCATAAATTTTATCACAATGCCTATTGATTTAAAATTCAAACTTTGAATCGTATCCGCTATGTTGATCATGTCCCTACTGATCATAATCTTAAGTTTGAATATCATTATGTTAAATCTTTAGTGATCATAATCTTATACTCAAATATCTCTTAACTCACCATCCCTAGAGATCATAACCCTAAGTTTAAGTATCATCTAAGTTACAATTTCGAGTAATTATAATTTCAAGCTTTGATATCACTTATACCATAGTCCCTAGTAACCTTAAGCCTAAGCTCTGATACCATTCTATCATACCCTAAATTCAGCATTCTGATCGGGCACACGATGGCCGCATAAATCCTAGACTAATATCCTAGAGAATATGCAAGATCTATAAAATTACTTATAATTCCAACATTCCACGAACATTATCAATCTTGTTGTATATTAAATAATTCTATATTAACAAATTTTAATCTTGTATAATTTATGAATCTCGATTATCCAACTATCACTGATGGAGCTCTATCTAATCGATCTTTTCAATTATGATTTCAATCTTAGCCAAATACATATATCCTGTAATTCTAAAAAGAAAAGAGAAGGAAGAGGAATTTATGAGTTTTATAGCCCCGTAAGAATCACTGTACACCTACATTGATAACAATAATTTAAAATTCAAAAGTATAGTAAAACATAAATTCTCATATCAAATATACATATAGCAAATCAAATAAATATGCATCAGATATATCATGTGAAATTTTTTCATTTAATATCTAAATCATAACTTGTCATATCTTTCTCTTATCATACTTTCATCTTTTTTAATCTTTTCTTACCAGGTTTGCATTAATCAAGATCATACATCAATTTTAATTCATGGTCTTATCTATAATCCCACGCATATGCCTGTAAGGGCAGTCCCAGACATAAGCTTCTGACAGGCTGTCTAAATTATGATCTCATCCATAATTTTACGTGTAAGCCCATGGAGGCTGTCCTAGGTATAAGCTTCTAGTAGGTTATCTAAATCATGGTCTCATTCATAATCCCATGCGTAAGTTCATGGGACTGTTCCAGACATAAGCTCCTGATCGACTATCCATATGACAAGACTAGTCCAAATCATATCCTTTTTATCCAATTATTATATGTTGATTTCATCTTATCAAATTTTAATTTTATATTATGATCAAAATAATTATATCATACTCGTATGTTCATAACATCAATCATTCATACATATGTATATGGTAAATACATAACATATTCATGCTGAAAAGTTATACAAGAAATAATAGTATTTCATCGTGATAATCCATCAATATAAATTTAATAATGTAAAACCAACAATACAAATCCAATGATAAAAATATCATATTTAATAGTGATCATGTATAGGGACTCTTACCTCAATCGATCTTAGATTCAAGTATAGCTATTGATCAACCCTTTAATCTACGAATTCGAGATCAAGATATATCCACTCAACATCTTGTACAAATAATCATACCTCTACATGATCAGGATCAAATATAAAAATCATATGTGAAGAAATTACGAACAAACGATCCTAATTCATAAATCCAGAACTCCTCCTAGGGTCTACCAAGATCCGAGTTTGTCTAAGTACCTAGACCCTCTACTAGGTCATAAGACTCACAGAGAGAAAATTCCTGAAGAGAGAGGAGAAGTCTAGAGAGGACAAGTGGAGAGAAAATTTTTTAAAGAGACAGTGCTAAGAGAGGAGAAAGAAAAGGCTCTTTTTTCTTCTTTTTTTAAAGTATTTTTCTATTTTTCTCTCTCTCTTTTATTTTTTTCTTCCATGGTGAACAGGGCTTCCATGGTGCTTTTGGCGAAACAGGGGACCCCTTGGGTCCCCTTTGTTCCTCGGATCAGTGGTTGCTACTGGCGTGGCTATGGTCGATGGCGGTTGGGGCTGCTATAGCGTAGCCCAGCAAATCTATATCGATGGTTGGCGGCGACCATCGGCATTGAAAACCCAAAGAAAAGGGGTAAAAACACAGTCTGAAATAGAGAGGAGATTTCAGGAAAAAATATGGCAATTGTCGACCAGAAACTTGGATTTCAAAGACTAAGGCAGACGGAAAGTTAAATAATTTAAAGATTGGAAGGTCTTACCATCCTTTTCTAGTGATGTTTGGGCTAAAATCTGATGAGCTCATAGGCAAGTTTCTATGAAGAGGTAAGAGGGCTTTGCGGATGATTTTTTGGTGATGACCTGATTGGGTTTTCACAAGAAACTTTGTCCCTTTAAATAGAGGGTGGATGCGAGAGGAGTTAGACTCCTCCCCGGAGTCATTCCCCAGCTTCGATTGGGAGTTCCATGGAGTCTTCTCCCAGATTTTTCTTTTTTTTTTTCTACTTTAAGATTTATGCTAGGGGTTTAGGGTTTAGATTTTTTTCTTTTTTTGAAAACTGGGTTATTACAAATACCCAATTATTTTATGCAGGTAAACAAGAAAGTATGCTAGCAGCAATAGTGATCTTGTTGGCATTTGAAGGTAGATTTGGACTAAAGAAAAACTTTCATAGAAGCTCCATTTTTTGTTTGAATATGGATGATAGTGAAGTAGCTAGATTCACTTCTTGAATGAATTGTAAGCAGAGTACTCTTCTTTTTATATGTTTAGGCTTTCCTCTACATTATAAGAAGCTACCTAAATATTGTTGGTTGCCCTTAATTGAAAGGATGAGCTCATGATTAGCCACTTGAAAGGGAAGATTACTTTCTCTAGGCAGTAGGCTAACTTTAGTTAGTTTGGTTCTGACTGTGCTCCCATCTTACTATATGTCTATTTTTAAATTGTCTAGCTGGATTGTAAGGAGAATAGATATGTTGAGAAGAGCATTCTTATGGAAAAGGACTGACAACATCATTAGATTTCATTGCTTGGTGAATTAGGATTATGTTTGTAGAACCAAGGATCAAGAAGATTTGGGAGTGAAGAACCTTATCATGTATATATATATATATATATATATAAAACGATACTCCATGGAGGAGCTATTGGGAATGTGTTCCAAAGTCAATCATCAATCTATTGATGGTTGGACCATATATTTATAATTATATATAAATTATAAATTAATAAAAATTATTTTAATATTTTTTATTATAAATTCTATTGTCTTCTAATGAACTCCTGTATTGTGATGAAGTCCTTAGGACTATCTAGATTTGGCAAAGAAGGATATGTCATTTAGTCCTTAAATAGTTCACGACCAAATGATACGTTGTTACTTAAGATGATAACGTTTATCAAGTATAGATCGTTGTATGCCATATAGGTTGGTTGTCCTCATAACCAAGGAGTATTGAGATACTGATATGGCATACAAGTAAGATATATGGGTACATCTGCACTGAACATGATCAACTTCAGAGTTTTTCTTCTGTCAAAATTAGCTTCGATGGAATATGGGTATAAATATTCTTCCGATCTGAGATTACTACGGTGATTTTCAAGCAACTCACTGTATTTTGGTGTCGGACTATCTGAATTTTTAATTCAATGACTAAAAATTTTTGGTCACAATAAAGTACTTGTGGAGTCAATGCATGTATCAAGATGGGATTAACCACTCCTGATTTTAGGAGCAGTATTCAATTATATTTTAATTTAGCAAAATCTTGGTTAGGGTAGTCTTAGTGAGGAGTCACGGGACTAATTGCTTTAAGATATGACATGGATATATTTTCTAGGATTGACAATCTAACCCTGAGTCATCTATTACACAGAGGTCATAGAGATGAATTATACGGTAATCATATTCGCATAGATTCTGAATATTATGATTATGATTCGACCTATCCAGACATTGGATACCATTACTAGATAGTCATTTCGATTAGTATAGAAACTAGTTTCTGTGCTACCGACTTAGGTTCGGACCTGCAGGATCATACACATTAAGAGTTTCTACCTGATCTGATAGCTGATCAAGAGTTTTATTGGTCTAGAACTCTATGGTTAAGAGTTTTACTGGATTGAAACTCCATGACCAAGAGTTCTACTGGACTGGGACTCTGAGTCTTACTTGTCTGGGACTCTCTGATCAAGAGTCTCATTGGTCTGAAACTCTATGGTCAAGAGTCCCACTGGACTGAGACTCTGTGACCAAGAGTCTTACTAGACTAAGAGTCTGAGTTCTACTTGTCTGGGATTCTCTGATCATGAGTCATGATAATCTAGGACACTATGGTCAAGAGTCTCACTAGATTGGGACTCTATGACCAAGAGTCCTACTGAATTGAAACTTTGAGTCTTACTCATCTGAAACTCTTTGATCAAAAGTTTCACTAGTCTAGGACTCTATGATTGTGAGTTTGATTTATTTGGGATACTGGATTCAAGAGTCCTACTGATTTAGGACTCTTCAAGAATTTCATGTTGATATGACTCTGTTGTCTAGTAATCTATTTGATTTGAACTTAGATATTTTTTGGAAAATTAATTAGTAATTTGATTGTTGATTAGCTCAATTTGATTGAGCGATGAAAATTCGATAAAGTTTGATTGAATTTGATTCGATTGGATTGATCCGATCAGATCATGAGATGACCTAATTGCTATAGGAGTTTTGATCCTGATTTGATCAGAACGTAAATCTAATTAATTTTTAATTTGATTAAAATTTTATTAGATTAGGCTAAGCCTAATTTGATTGGATTTAATCTAATTTAATTATGTCTAAATTAATTGATTTGGTTGAAACCAACTAGGACCAAGTCAAATAAAGTTTGAATTCAAATTCTCCCGCCCATCATTTTTAACTTTTCCACTCTGCTTCCCATGCCCTCTCTTTTATTTATCAAATATTTTTTAAGAAATAAAAATATGCACATAGAAGAAGAGTCCTTCTACATGTTAAACACAAGGGAGGGGGCATTGGATGAGGATAAGAGGCTCATTTGATTTTTGAAATCAAATGAGTGGTTAAAACCTCTCAACCACTCAATTTTTATCATTTTTCATACGGTTTTCCCATGGTATTCATGTCAATAAATTATTAGAATTTTTTTGCATGTAGGAGAAGGAGTTAGCATTATGTGGTAAAAATTTCAAAGTGTTTAGATATCAATTCTAGGCAAAAAAAAATCTTAGAGTGAAGGTGAATAGGATCCTATAGCACTTTTTTTTCCTTTATGCCTTTCTTCTCTTATGATTTTCACCTCTAAGAATATTCTATTTTTAGATATGATCTAAATAGAGATTATAGATTTGAAAGTTATCTTTTCATAAAAATTTATTTCATAAAAAAACTCCACACAGAGAGGGCGTGGTAGGATTTTTAGTGTATCAAAATTTTTGGGCCGAGTGAAATCCTAGATTTGGGAATCTAGGTTCGAGTGGAGAGATCGAATGCTGTGAGCATCGGATTGCCACCGAATTTGAAACACATCTTCATCATTCTCTAATATTTATATTTTAATTTTTTAAAATATCTAAAAAATTAAAAAATATATGATCGATTGTGATCAGCCATCGAAGGCTCCAGGGAGGAGCTAGCACTTCAGTGGGGCTGATTGGGACCAAGAGCTCCGTGTGGACCAACCATAGAGGTCGGACATGTGTGCGGTTGTAACATAATACCAGAGCATTATCCGATGGACTCAGATTATGATGATCGACTACCCATGAAAAGGTATTGTATTCTAAACACGTAGATATAGTAAATAGTTTATTACATAATTTTATTTTCAGATCTATTGATGTATGCATGCATATTATCTTTAGATCCTAATGTATAGGATTAAATAATTTGATATGATTAGTAGATAATTAATTAGATTAATTATTTTTTACTGCATCATTGCTATTTTTGAAATATTTTTCGAAAGTAGCATGGCAAATCTTGCACTATTTTCTTCAGGAGCATCGTGGTATTGCCAACATAGGATCCCAAAAGCCTCCTAATATGCCACGTGTCATGATCTGAGTCCTTATACGTATCTCAAAGTATAAAATTTAAAAGAAACTCTCAGCGGGAGTTTTCTCCTCCTCCCGATTGGAGTCGGAACCGTCGTTGGGGAGGAGACTCTAGTTTTATTTAAGGGGGAGAAGCTTCCCTCGACCTGCCCATGAAGGATCGAGGTAGTCCGTGTTAAAGATTTGCCTCCACCCCCACCGCATACCACTGCATCGAAACATCATCGAAGTAGGTAATAATCCTCTGATTCATTAAGTAATCCCTTGAAAAATTATCGAATTTAGGCTAGGGAGAGGGCCGCGCCACCATTGGAGGCGGCAAGGGAGGAGAAGGAGGCAGTGTCGAAGGTGGTTAGGGGAGAGAGCTTGGAGATGGGGAAGTCCGGGTGGGGGCGGTCGTTGGAGATCTTATGAAAAAGCTCCCTCTACGAGTCGAGTAGTGTCGTTGTCGAATTTAGGCTAGGGAGAGGACCGCATCGCCGTCAGGGGGGTGAGACGAGGCAGGGGAGGAGAAAAGGGAAATTTTTTTTTTTGGTGTAGCAGACGGAGGTGGTGGGATGATGTGGTACCCAGAGGGGGTGGGCAGTGGGGGGGGTGGGGTCGTGATGGGGACCGGGGTGTGGGGGTGGTGGTGCGGGGGCAGAGGGAAGGTGATTATTTTATCATTTTTTTGGCATACGGAAGAGAGAGGAGCGCAGTTGCTGGTGGTGATCGATGGCGGAAAGCCAATCGAGGTGTAAGGGTAGCAATGGCCATCGGTACTCGAGAGATGGTGCGGGGATGGAGGGGAGGGAAGCACAGACGGAGGGGGAGGGAGGCGCGGGGGTCGCTGATGATGGAGGTTGGGGGTAAGAAATATTGTTATATATATAAACTAATTTAAATATTTTATTTTATTTTATTTATTTTTTATTTTTTCTTATTCTTAAACATTAAATTTAATATATAGCATTAAATTTAATATATATATTAAATTTAATGCTTAAAAATAAAAAATAAATAAAAAATAAATAAAATAAAATAAAATATTTAAATTAGTGTGTGTATATATATTAAATTTAATTTTTAAAAATAGGAAAAATATTTAATGCTTAAAAATAAGAGAAAAATAAAATAAAATATTCAAATTAGTATATATATTAAATTTAATGCTTAAAAATAAAAAATAAAAAATAAATAAAATAAAATAAAATATTTAAAATATTTAAATTAGTGTATATATAATTTAATGCTTAAAAATAAGAAAAAATAATAAAATAAAATAAAATATTTAAATTAGTATATATATATAGAATAATAGGAGAAATGATTTTTTCATGGTTGGATAATATTTCATTATGTTCAATAATCTACATACACAAAAAATTTTAAATTATTTAATTATTTTTTAGGAAATAAATTATTTAATTATTTATTTTAAAACTAGGGCACTTGGAGTAGACCTTGGTGACTCATGAGGGATTTAAATAAAATAATTTATAATTTATTATTTTATTATAATAATTATAATTTTTTGACTGATTCTATAGGAGAATAATTTTTGGATACAAGATCTTCGAACAGATATCTTTATAGATCAAGATGCATATCGAAATTTGGAGAATAAATTATCATCAATAAAGGTAAGGGTCCCCTTCATTATCACCATATATTGCTTCTTATTTTTTCTTAATTATTTACATATTTTTTTTCATTTACTGTTATATTTTGTTTTGTTTGTTGAAACTGTTTATGGCTATAATAAATATTGACATGTTGTATAAAGAATTTGCTTCTACTATTTGTATTGAATAGACTTTTTATTTTTTTTTTAAAATAATTTTGTAAGTATTTTATTAAACTCTTATAAGAAATGATTGCCTTAATTTTTAGAATTTATATAATCAAGTCTGTATTCCTACTGTCTAATAACCTTTCAAGTATTAAATTAAAATCTTAAACGAATAAACAACTATATTGAATCTTATTTCTATATATTCTTATAATTAAAGTATATTTATATAGATTATTAAGAATATGAAATGATTCTAAAAGTTTGAATGAATATTATTTTATTATTTATATATTATTATAGTAGTAAAAGATTATGTTATAATAAAGAGCAACTGCTCCATCAAATCTTTCGATAAAGCATTGGCTCCATCGAGTTGTGAAATAATGTCAACTACTTCTGGTACAAAATGGTTGCGAGATCTCAATTCACTCCGCCCTAATGTGTCTAAGAACAAGTGTGTTCGTGTTGAGCATTTAGCTACCATATCTTCGATTGGTAATCTCATAGTGGTATCATCAGTTGAATTTTTACATGGTATAGAGGACACAGCTCGCACTATTTGGCAGCGTCAAAAATTTATTCTTTCATAAAAAAGGTTGTGACAACCAGGCAACCATTCAGTTTATAATTTTCACAGTGCACTGCCATGCAAAGATGAAATAGCCCATGTTGCCCAGTGACGTCGCAAAGAAATTGTCATACAAAAAAGAATGACTCAAAAATAAAATACTTTGGTCAATAATTTTCTTATAGTAAATGTAAATTAATTTATAACATATAAAATATACTTTTTTGTTTAAACTACATAAAATCTAATAGATTGTTTCTATAAAATTTATTGACCCATAGGTTGTATAACAAAAATATGTGACTTTGGAGGATCAACATGCATATGTGAGTATTGTGGAGCCAAAGTCTGGTATGAAAAGAGGCAAAATAGGTCATGCATCAATAAGAGTTCAAAATTTAGCATATATTACCAAGCAGGAAAAGTGCAACTGCTTTTGCTTAAAGAACCACCTCCATTGTTGAAGATTTTGATGGATTATAGAGGGGAGAGTCAATCAAAAGTGTTTCGAGATAATATTAGATCCTATAATTTATTGTTTTTCTTTACATCAATAAGTGGCCGTATTGATCAAAGAATTAACGATGGTGATGGGCCATATGTATTCCAAATCAACGGACAGAATTATCACAAAATTAGATCATTATTACCACCTGAAGGAGAAAATTCACAGTTTGTATAGCTATATATATAATACTGAGCATGAAGTTAAAAATAAGATATCAGTTGTTGAGGAATAAATGCAGGGCTCATATTTAGATCCAACTATAGTGCAGTAATTAGTGGATATGTTAAATGCTAATAATGTTTTGGTACAATCATTTAGAATGGCAAAAGATGGTTTTACTAGAAAAAATGACACAGAGCTACGGTTACGACTCATAACTGATCGCAAGACTGATGGTCGTCAATATAACTTACCAACTTTCTCTGAAGTAGCTGCATTGATAGTTGGTAATTTTGATAAGAAAAATAGGCAAAGAGACATAATAATCGAGCACAAGACAAGAGGGCTTCAAAGAATTACTGAATTACACTCAACTTTTATGGTAATGCAATACCCCTTACTATTCTCTTATGGTGAGGATGGATATAGAACGGGCATCAAACACAGGATTCATCTTGACAGTAAAACCCATAAAAGAGAGATGCTAACCATGAGATAATACTATGCTTATCGACTGCAACAGCGTATCGATGAATCAGACATATTGTTAAAGGGATGACTGTCTTTTCTAATAATTCATAGTTGATGCGTACACTGCAATTGAAGAACAAAGATTTTGTTGGATAAGAAAAAACCAAGCAACACTACGATCTGATCTATTCAAAGGAGTGCAAGACGCAGTTTCACGTGGGGACACAACGGCACATTCTATTGAAAAAATAATTATCCTTCCATCATCCCATACTGGGAGTCTACGATATAACGTACAGAACTACTAAGATGCAATGACAATTTGTAGATGGACTGGCTATCTAAATATTTTTATCACTTTTACTTGCAACCCAAAATGATCAGAAATATAAAAAATTATGGATGAGATTGATTCATACCAAAAATTAGAAGAAAGAGCTGATGCAGTGAATCACGTGTTTTACCTCAAACTTCTGAAACTATTGTCTGACATAAGAAAGAAAAAATACTTTGGCCATACTATTGCAAGTAAGTTCCTTTCATACTTAAGAAAAAAAATTCTATTTCTTGTAGCACATATATTATTGTCAGTAGCATGGTTATTTGAGCCATAATGTTGACCGTTTGTCATTACAAACATACAGTTATCTACATAATCGAGTTTCAAAAACGTGGTCTCCCTCACGCACATATGTTGGTTTTTATGCATCCTGATGACAAGCATGCAGATCCTTCGCACATTGATAAAATAATCAGTGCAGAAATACTGAATAAAATTGAAGATCCTGAAGATTATTTTGTTGTTCAAACATACATGATGCATGGTCCATGTGGTAAAAGTAGATTATCTTCTCCATGTATGGTTGACAACCATTGCATCAAATATTTTCTAAAAAAATACAACCAAACTATATTGGATGAAGAAGGCTTTCTAATATACAGAAGGTGAAATAATGGCAACACCGTGACAAAAAATGAGATCGAACTGGATAATGCTTATGTGATGCCTTACAACAGAAAGCTCTTAATAAAGTATCAGGCATACATAAATGTTGAATTTTGCAATCATTCATGATTAATTAAATACTTATTTAAGTACATAAATAAAGACCATGATAGAGTCAGTGAAGTCATTGAAAAAGTAAATACCGACAGTGTGCATGTATCTACAAGTAGAACCATCGAGGTTGATGAGATTAAAGCTTATCTGACTGCTGATACATTTCAGCATCAGAGGTTTGTTGGAGAATTTTTGAATTTATCATCAATTATAGAGACCCTTTAGTTGAGAGACTCAATTTTCATCTTCTAGATGAATAAACAATAGTATTTCCTGATACTCTAAATTTAGAAAATGTGCTGAGAAAATCAGGAGTTGATAGAACAATGTTCATGAAATGGATGACGGCAAACGAGCAACATGAAGAAGCTAGAGAACTAACTTATATTGAGTTCTCCACAAAATGGGTATGGCATAAACATATTCTAGAGTGGAAGAAAAGAAAGTCTGGCAGAAGTGTGGGCAGAATATTCTACGCCCATTCTGTAAGTGGCGAATGCTATTATTTAAGCATGTTACTGAATATTGTTAGGGGTTCCACATCCTTTGAAAATATTCGAACAGTAAATGGAATCCTCTACCCAACATTCAAGACAGCTTGCTATGCTCTTAGATTGCTTGATGATGATAAAGAATTGCATGATTGTTTACAAGATGCATCTCTTTGGGGATTTGGTCATCAACTGCGAGAACTTTTTGCAACGCTACTGCTTTACTGTGAAGTTACTAATCCCAAAGAACTTTGGACTTTTAATTGAAAAATATTATCAGAAGATGTGTTATATATACAAAGAAGAAAGTTAGATCAGCCACAGCTTCATCTAACTGAAGAATAGATACAGAGCTATGCATTGTTTGAGATTGAACGAATACTGCAAAGATCAGATAAATCGTTAAGAGATTATGGAAGCATTCCATTATAAAATGCATCGTTATTACGAGAATTAAACAACAGACTTTTTACTGAGGAGATAAATTACAATAGAAAAGTGCTTCAGATAGAATTCAAAATGCTTTATAGCGGCTTAAATACAGACCAGCTTAAAATATTTGAAGTAGTTATTAGATCAGCAATGGCGAAAGATGGCAAGCTTTTCTTCATTTATGGTCATGGAGGAATAGGAAAGACTTATCTGTGGAAACTAATTTTGGTAAAACAAAGGTCAGAGGACCATATTGCTCTTGCTGTAGCATCTTCTAGAATTGCATCATTACTGCTTTCTGGAGGTAGAATTGTCCATTCAAGATTTCATATTTCGTTGAACTTAATAGAAGATACAACATATGAGATAAAGCAAGAAACACAATTGACATAATTATTGAGCAAAACAAATCTCATTATATGGGATGAAGTACCAATGGTACATAAATATTGTTTTGAAGTACTAGATCGTGCACTCAGAGATATATTATAATCTACTTTTTTTAGATAGTCTTAATAAATCATTTGGTGGAATGATAATTATATTTGGAGGAGATTTTCGTCAAATATTATCGGTTGTTCCTAAAGATAGGAGAGAAGATATAGTAGATATCTTTATTAAATTATCATATTTGTGGTAATATTTTGAGATCTATCGACTATATAAAAATATATATTTAAAAAATAATAATCATATAAATTTAAATATTAAATTTATATAATAAATTTTTAATATTGAAGATGATAAAGAAGCATCTGCATAAGTTTAAATATCTTGCCGTGCTCTTAAGTTCAACAAGAAAACGATGTGGCAGCTGAATCAATCGTCATCGGAAAAGAGAACAAAAAGAAAAAAAAAAATAATACGATTGCGGAATACGGAGGCCGAACATTGCGTCACATGACCGAGGGAAGAACCAATCATCAAAAATTTAGTGGGACCTCCACCCGACCAACCTTGATATTTTAACTGGGTGGGTCGTCGGTACATCCGTCTGGTACTCCGCAAGTAGACACAGGTAGAAAAGAGGAACAAAAGGCGGCACGGATTCCAAGTATCCCATCTGCCTTTCATACCTATACTTTATTACCGTGTATCTGGTTCGTGACAGCAGGAACTTGGCCAAATATCCATCAAATATATATATATTTTTTCTTTTTTCTACTGATGCAAACTGAGGAAGGCGCCTTTCCCGGATTTATTAAGAAAGATTAAAAGAAAAAAAAAAATACAACGTCGAAGAAGGGGGAAGCAATGAAATAGAAAACTAATGGATTACAAAAGAGCCTGCTTGGCCTAATATGGTGTGCCGGCTTCCTCTTCGCAGAACATAGATTAGATCAAAAGTGACAATTAGATAAGATATTAGGGAGCACATAACTCTCGAGTTTCTACAAAACTAGAGACCCCCCGGAGTCATTCCCATCAGGCGTGAAATAAATAACGGCTGGGCTGGTGTGGTTGTGCACACCTTCGTACGTGGTTATCACATAGCTGGGGTCTGCTCCATCTCTCTCCACTCTCTTCTTCACCCCGCACCCCTCCGTTGCGCAGCGATAGTAGTTCCTGCTTTTAATTAGCCGCTTTAAAAAAGAGAAACAAGGTTTTGATCCTATTGGCAAAAGTTGTGAAGACGTACAACATGATTAAATTTCTTCCGTTGTTCTTTAAAGTAATTGCCCATATAATTATCATGGAGTTATATTAGAGTACTACTTCTACTAATTATTTGTGGACTTAATTATGGGCATACTATTATCTTTTCTAACTAAACCCCTAAGAATTTTTCCTTCAGCAAGATAATATTGATGAATGCGAACAGAATGGCAGTTCCAAATCCCTCGAACATATAATTGCACGAGCCATCACTTGATATACTTATATTTGTTTCCAAAACAATCATACCTTGGGTTCGGACTGTTCTTCACCGATTTCTTCCCGTACTTTCTCCACTTGAAACCGTCATCGAGGATGTCAATCTCCGACTTTGTTCTGAATGCAACCCTGCACGCTCCCTCCTTCCTCGGTGTGTGCATCCCACTCCCATATATTCTACTAACCCAATAAAATCAAAACCAAACTCGGCATCACAACAAAATTGGCAACGACTAATAAAACACATACAAGAAACAGCGTAATTAACTAGAGCTAGAGCAAACACGAAACACTTGCCTGCTGCTACTGTCACTCGCCATCAGAGGAACTGGTCCTTCTAGTTGGCAAGCTATGGAGTCCTCATCAAACAATGCGTAGTCCGAGGCCGAGGGATTCAATGCCATGGGCAGGCTAGAGTGCTGACCAAAGGCCAAGCTCATGGCCATGGCCCAATCAATACTCCTCTGGGAGGGGAAGTAGGCCATATCGATCCTTGTGATAACAATCTCACTTCATACATGCACCACCACATATTTATACATGGTCGTACTGGAACTATTAACTTGGGAAATAAAGCAATATTCTGTTCTCATTATTGCGGATATACTTGTGTACATGTTCTTGCAACGGTTTCTAGTGACTTTCCCTCGTTACCATCTAATCTAACCTTCCAGGCTACCGCAGCTACCAAACCCTTTCAACATCACAAGATCTCTGGTTTGATTTGATGCCGATGCTACGCACAGCCGCCTGATCTTGCTCGATGGCCGCCTGCATCTATTCTATGATGTCACCTAAGCGTAGCTATGGGTCCGGTAATTAATGGGGCTGCGGCGGCATCCGAGCAGCACGTACGTGGCTGCTATCTTTCGGATAAAATGGCACCAAATACATCCGCAGCACATGTTTGGCGTGATTCAAAGGAGAATGGTAGAGATAACGGCCACATGTCACGCATACAGCGAGCAAGACTACATTCGGCTTCATTTGTTATAAAAGTCTTCACATGGTACTACTTACCCTTTCTTGTAGTAAAAGCCTGTGGACAAATTAATTCTGATAAAAGATGATAATAAAGTAGTAGTGTTGATGGTGATCGACAATTTTGACTTCGATCAAAATAGTTAATGGATGCGCTCTAATGTTATACTACTCATTTATATGAATATTTGTGTATGAGAAAAGCAACGCCGAATGAATTTTTTTTTTTTTTTTTTTGTAAAATTAAATATTTATTATACTATTTTTGAGTAAATATAGTCATGAGAATTAGCGTGTAAAATATTAAACAACTGAGTAAGAGTCATGGTAGTAGAAGTCCATTATATGGTTCTGGTGAGATTGGCCATAAATAATTCAAATAATCTTTTAAGATGGTTAAAATGAACCTTGGAGTTGGCTTGTAGAAATAGCAGGGCTTTCGCAATCACTGAATGGTCACTAAATAGTGCACATCGACACGTAAATATCTTTTAATTTTTGTTTCCCCATATTGGAGGGAATACTATGAAAGCCTAGGTATATGCTCCGTTGCAGCTTCTCTTGAAACAAGTTCCTCACAAGAAATCTTTGTAATACTACAAGTGTCAAACCTTTCATCAGCTCTCTGAATGTAAATATCTATTTCTCCATTCTTATCAGGGACCATGCAGCATCAACCTAACAGTAAATAATTAATATAATATTTAATTAATGTAATATCATCCAATGGGTGCTAACAACAGAGCAATCCTATGACAATGCTACTTGGGTCGCAAGTAAAACACCATTATATGGAAGGTATGAGGATAAGCTTGCCTATATGTTGTTGAATGTATCCAATTCATTTTTGAACATATGTTTGCACATGCATGTAAAAATAAATATAAATTATCATCATGGTGGTAGCCCAATGAAACGGACCTTGGCTTCCAATCAAGTGGTTCCGGGTTCAAGTCACGGCAGATACCATATCTCCGATTAAATGCTAGGACTTACAAGATCTTCAGCGATTCATCCCTTGTGGTCTGGGCATCCAAATCGAACATTCTCCAAGTTTGCTCATAAAGTTAGTGAGATTTCATAATACAGTAGTTGCCACTGGAGCTTTGCTTGATCACCTGTAAAAAAGTCCTCACCGGGGTATTTTTCGGTGAGGACCTTTTCGATGGGGTATTTTTCGGTGAGGACCTTTCGTGAATCAGTGCCTACCTGAAGGATCCCAGAGTTTCTTAATTTATAAGGGAGGAATTGGAGTTGTATCCATCTCAAACTCTAATAACTTTCTGAATTTATCACTTCGGATTGATTCGGAAGATGTTTTTTCTTTTTAGAGAGACGGGATTGCGAGGGACTCCTTTATTCAGACTTCTCCAATTTGAAAAGAGCACGACTCTGACGAATAATGATACCTCAGTAATGAATGATCAATAACTGATCGTCCAAGATCGATCGGTGGCATACGAGCAAATAGTAGGTCATCCGAATATTGGTCGGCTAGGATCGACCAATCTTGGATAGATTGACCATGGATAGCTTTTCTCCAATCAACATGGAGTTCTTTGGTGATAGCTCGATCGGATATGACCTATGGTGAATCATCAGTGAACCATTAGCTTGCCGTAGCGGCTAATCAAGGGTGATCGAGCTATCGTGATAGTCAGCTAAGATCGAGGAATATCCGACTGAGGATGGGCTATAGCGACTAATAGCGGGACACTCTTGAACATCATCTGGCCGGGGCCGACCCATCGTGGATCGCAAGTGAATGAGTAGCCTTTCCAATCTCGTGTGGACAATCTATCGAAATATGTCAATAGTCGATGCATGTTACGTCGAGGCTGGGCTATGGCTATTCTACAACAGTTGCCCCCCACTCTCAAGGTCGAGCCTTCCGTAGGTCGGCTGAAGTGAGTTATCTTTTCGAAGCCGAGGCCGATCTTCTGGATGAGATCATGTTGCCACGTGTTGGAGATCGGTGTCTTGATGAGGCCTGCAGAAGTCCAACAGCCATCAAATCCAGCCGTTTATCAGCTTAATCCAGGTCCATCTATCTTGATCAATCGACATTTGACACGAAGATCCGAAAGGATTGGCGAATCGATGGTAGATCGGGACCGTTCAAGATTCCTATAAATAGGGGTCAGCGTGATCCTAGTTTTTGTTGTTGCTATTATTTGAGGGATGAACTCTAGTACTTTGTGCATGTGAGGGAATAGCTCGGATGAAGCCGAGCTATCGTCAACCTCATCCCCCTTGTTGCTCGGTCTCCTCACTTCTTTAGGTTAGTTTTCTCCATACTCATGAGTCAGTCGAGTCTGTCCCGATCTTTTTGGAGTTTGGGTGATCATTCAGTTGAGAATCGTGAGCCTAAAGTAGCTGGTTCCTCGGGTAGATCCGAAGAACGCAAGATTCTGGACTATGGTCCTTTTAGGATAAATTCTATCCTCACCTCGGAGGATTTAGAGTTCATAAAGTTGAAGTACCAAGTCCCTGATGACTTTAGGCTAGAGGTCGCTAGCCCCGGGGAGCATATAGCTCTTTCTTGTCAAAAGCCATGTCAGAATTTATGAGGAATCCCTGAAGGCCGATTTTAGGTTGCCTTTCCACTTCTTAGTCATCGAATTTTTGAATTTATATAGGATTAATTTTTGTAGCTTGGCACTGGCCGATTTTAGGCTTTTTTACATATTATCTCCTCCTTAGGGTCGAGCCTACCTTCCATTTTCTCTGAGCTTGCTTCACACTGAAGAAGCATCCTACAGAGATCGGATGGTGGTACGTCTCTTCTTGAAAAGGATGTCGTCTTTTTCTAGGTGCTCCTTCTTTGGTACATAACTGGAAGGAGAATTTTTTCTTTATTTCGATCGAGCAACCTTGGGATTTCAGCACATCATGAGATTGACCTCTTAGGTCGGTCGTCAGGCCTCCGATGTTGTTCGATGCCGAGGAGGAGACCTTAGATTGGATCTTTGGCATCACTCCCCGTCCATTATCCAAGCTCCTTACTGAGGAGAACTTGTTCAAGGTCTGGCTGATTTCCACTGATCCAAAGAGTAAGTGACGTTTTTGTGTCATCTCAAGCAGCTCATCCTTCTTGCTATCATTATTGACTCTCATTGATCTTTTTTTTTAATGCAGCGATTAACCCCACTGATCTGGAAGCTAGTTGTCGGGCGACGAAGAAGAGGAAGGCTAGCGCGGCCCCCGCCCCAAAATGTGGTTGGCCTGAAGCCATCCTCGGCCAACCTATGGTGGGGGGTTCTTCGAGGGCAATGTAGGTCCCAAGGAAAGAAAGCTCGGTGCTGGGTAAAGCCGTGGCACCATTGTGATCAGTTGCTCCGATGGAGCCCACCTCCCAGCCTTCCACTTTCTCTTCAAGAAGAAGCTCTGGTGGGCCAAAAATCTTGATTCGGATGTCCAGCCACAGATCCGATGCTCCAATGGAGGTGTCTTCGGTGGAGGTTGTCTCGAAATTCGAGGATAAAAGAAAAGGTGTCAGCGACTATCGGATCGCCCGTTCTCTCCTAAAGTCGATCATCTTGCCGGCTAACGCTCAAACCTTCAAGGATGCCGAAGATGCCTTCCGCATCCAGGACTCCTACTATTCTCTTCTTCGGATATGTATTGGTCGTCAACCAACCTTCACTTGTTCATTCATCATTCAGCCCCTTCTCCTCTCTTCTCTTTTTTTTTCTTATTTTTTTTTAAACTATATTTTATTTTATAGCTCATCCATCATGTGGACCATTTTATCGAGGTGATTAGAGAGGTTCGACGCCTCTCCAAGGAAGCTGAGGAGAAAGCCGTCCAGGCCACCCAAAGGATGGATGATGCTCAGTTGTCCAGGCTGAAGGTCGAGGACAAGAATAGGTCGCTCAAGGAGAAGGTGAAACAACTGCAATTCAAGCTAACCAAGGCCAAAGCTTGGCTCCTGGGGAAGAAGAAAGTCGGGAAGGCACGGGTGGAGGTTGCCACGATCGAAGCGGTCAAGATATTTCACTCGTCGATTGAATTTCGTAACATAAAGGCAGAATTTGCCTCGACCTCCTATCTGTAGAGGATTGAGGATCTGAAGGAGAAGATTCGAAGAAACTTTCCCAACCTGAACTTAGATCTCTTGGAATCAGAGGGTGAAGAAGCTGAGGAGGTTGAAGGTCAAAAAGTTCAGATGGAGGATCTCTTCAGCCCCACCCATGATGACCTGGTTGCTGGGGACGTAACCTCGGCTCCACCTCCGACCATCATAGTCTTATCTGACCAGGTAGAGGTCGGCAAATCTGGAGCTCCAGATGGAGCTTAATGTAGATCTTTGCTTGGACATGTTTGAGCTTTTGTTAGGTCGATCTCTCTTTCTTATCCTCGGTATTTACCGAGGTATTTTTATATTAGACCAATCAATATTTATAAATATTTGATCAATAAATACAATACTTTCTTTTCCAAGTGGTTGAGGTCGATCATCGTGGCTTAGTGCACATTCTGTTGAACTTTTTTTTTTGTGGATAGGCTTAGGCCTTTCAGAATGCCCAACATGAGGATGAGCTCCTAAAAAGGCAGAACTCAACGTAACTTTCGATTATTGATCGTGGTCGAAGAGCATGCGTTGACGATTTTTACGCGTTCCATTCCTCGGTCGTGGTCGAAGAGCGCGCATCGATAAATTTTATGCATTCCACTCCTCGACCATGGTCGAGGAGCACGCATCGGTGAATTTTACGCATTTCGCTCCTCGATCATGGTCGAGGAGCGTGCGTCGGTGAATTTTACGCATTTCGCTCGTTGGTTGTGGCCGAGGAGCACGCATCGGAGATTTTTACGTGGTTCGCTCCTTGATCGTGGTCGAAGAGCGCATGTCGGCAGATTTTACACGCTCCTCTCGATAGTGGTCGAACAGCGCACATCAGTGAATTTTATGCGTTCCACTCGTCGGCCATGGTTGAAGAGCGTGCGTTGGTGAATTTTATGCATTCCGCTCATCGATCATGGTCGAGAAGCATGCATCGACTATTTTTATGCGTTCCACTCCTCGATCGTGGCTGAAGAGTGCACGTCGGCGAATTATACGCATTTTGCTCCTCGATCGTGGCCGAGGAGCACATGTCGGTGAATTTTATGCATTTCGCTCCTCGATCATGGCCGAGGAGTATGTGTCCATGAATTTTACGTCTTTCGCTCCTTGATCGTGGTCGAGGAGCACACATCGATGAATTTTACATGTTCCGCTTCTCGATTGTGGTTGATGAGCGCGCGTCGACGAATTTTATGCATTCCACTCCTTCATGGCCGAAGAGCACGTGTTGGCGAATTTTAAGACCCAAGGCTACAAAAAATATTATTTATTATTGAAATAAAAATTATAGTTTAATGATAATATCTGCGTAGGTTGTCGATGTTCCATGTCCTTGGGATCAAAGTTCCATCTAGTCGACAAAGGCGATAAACTCTTGGTCGAACTATCCCATCCACTCTATATGGTCCTTCCCAGTTGGGTGATAGCTTCAACCATTCGGTTGGACGAGAGACCTCCACTCAGCGAAGCACCAATTGTCCAGCCAGGAACGACTTTCCTTTAACTCATTCCCGTCCACTACTGAGCTATTCTTTGTTGATAATTGGCCATCCAGATTCTAGCCCATTCTCGAGTTTCTTCCAGTAGATCTAAGTTTGCCCTCATTCCAAACGAGTTACTATCCTCGTCGAATTTCTCTACTTGAAGTGTGGGCAGATCAATTTTCAAAGATATGACAGCTTTCGTTCCGAACGCCAGCATGAAAGACATTTCTCCAATCGAGACTCGTTAGGTCGTTCGATAGGCCCAAAGGATATGATATAGCTCTTCGACCCACCATCCCTTAGCCTGACCAAGACAAACTTTTAAACCTTGTAACAGGATTCTGTTCGTCACTTCGGCTTCACCGTTGCTCTGTGGGTGACCTACTGATGTCAGCCTGTGCAAGATTCTGAAGTTGTTGCAGAATCCAATGAACCTTGGATTATCAAACTGTCGCCCATTATCAGTTATAATAGTTTTGGGTAGTCCAAATCGATAGATAATTGATTTTCAGATGAAATCTCGAACCTTGGCTTCAAAAATGGTTGCCAGAGCCTCGACCTCCATCCATTTGATAAAATAGTCGATGGCGATGAGTAAGAACTTCTTCTATGCTATGGCGATAGGAAATGGTCCAAGGATATTCATTCTCCATTGCACGAAAGGTCAAGGCATTGTCATTGGTGCTAGCGGAATGGAAGGTCGGCGTTGAATATTGAAAGTTCTTTGACATTGATCACATCTATTTACTAGGTCGGCAGCATCTTTCTGCATGATCGGCCAGAAGTATCCTTGCCTCAATATCTTATAAGCGAGGGCCTTGCCCCCTAGATGATTGTCGTAGATTTTTTCGTGCACTTCTCGAACAAATCCGATCTTTAAAAGTTTATCGACCTCTTCTCATATCATGTTTTGTCACTCAAGGGAGAAACTTCGCTCCTTCTGTCTGATTGGGCGATGGTTTCGATCCACATTAAACTGATGGATTATAACTTTTGGTTCAATGTCGGGCATATCCGAGGCCGACCAAGCGAATACATTAGCATTAGCTCGTTGAAATGAGATGAGGTGTTGTCAATCTTCTTCACACAAATGTGAGCTGATCTTCACTACCTTGCTCGGATTATCTCTGATTGGTATCGAGATCAACTCTTCTACTAGGTGATCCTTATGTTCCATCAACTCATCCCTTACATCCAGCTCATCCATGAGCTATTCTTCGGATGCTACTCCATGCAAGGTAGCCATATAGCATTCCTTTGCGATTGACTGATTTTCTTAGAGTTCATATATTCTTCTAGGAGTCATGAATTTCATCTTCAGGTGATAGGTTGATACTATAGCTCTGAGGGCATTTAAACTTGGCCGACCTAAAATGACATTATAAGCAGATGGGCTATTAACCATGAAGTAAGTTATTTCGAGTATGGCTTGCTTTGGGACCTACCCAGCTTTTATTGTTAAAGAGATTGTTCCTTCTATTGGGACTGTACTACTAGAAAATTCGATCAGAGGTACCTTCTTCTTCATCAGCCGTTTAGGATCCAAGTTCATTCGAACAAAGGCATCATAAAATAAGACGTCTACCGAACTTTCATTATCAATAAGAACTCGATGTACATCATAATTCAAAATATTTAAAGAGGCAACTACAGGATCATCATGCGGATAATTTATTCTTTATAGATTGTCAGTAGTGAAGGTGATTTCATCATCGATCTTTCTTTTCTTCAATCCTTCCTCTATAGGTCGGTCTTGCTCTGAGGTATTTTCAGTGAGATGCCCCCCAGTGATTACTCTAATCTCATCCACTACCTGTTGTTTTGTATGAGGATCCTCCAGCCTAGGCTGTTTGCGGCATGGGTCGGGCGGAATTCTTTGCTCATCAACATACCTTCGAAGTCGTCCTCGCCAAATCAAAGCTTCTATTTCTTCCTTGAGCTACCAACATTCCTTGTTGTTGTGTCCATGGTCATGATGGTATCTACAATATTTTCTTAGATTTCTCACTTGGGCAGGAGTCACCATCTTCTTCGATCGCGGTATTTCTTCGTGTCGTTCAATCTTCATTAGAATTTGGGCTTGAGGAGTGTTAAGGGTAGTATAGTAATGAAATCTCCGAGGTGGGGTTCTAGATCGGCGCTGAGGTTTGGGAGATATGGGTCAACCACCTCAAGGTGGGGTATGTGAGTGACAAGGCTATGACTCTCCTTGCCAATGTCGCACACGCCAATAATCTTTTTTCTTCTCCAACTTTTGAGTCGACCTTGATCTACTGCCGAGGTTACTTCCTTGCTGGTCCCAGGCTTCTTCGGCTTGGACGTATTTTTCTGTCCGTTCCAACATCTTGGCAAAATCTTTTAGATAATCCAAATTGAGAGAGAAAAGAAGATCATTCTGAAGAAGTCCAGCCTTCAACGCCGTCATGGCAATTGACTGGTCTAAGTTCCGAACCTCCAAGGTGGTAGCGTTGAAGCAGTTGATGTATTCCCGAAGAGACTCATTCTTTCATTGTTTGATACTCACAAGAAAGTCTGAATTATGGTGCTGCCGATGATGGCTGACAAAATGGGCAACGAATAGATGGCTGAGCTGATGAAAGGAGTCCATGGAGCTTAGTTTCCAATTCGAGTACCAATGTCGAGTTGTCTTCCTCAAAGTTGAAGGAAAAGCTCGACATAGGATTGTGTCCCTAGCCCCTTACAGGTACATGAGGGTTCAAAAATTATTCAGATGGTCTACAGGGTCGGTCGTTCCATCATAAGACTCCATCTGAGGGATTTTAAACCAAGGCGGCAGGGGTTCATTCATGATCTTTCGGGTGAACGGAGGATCGATGTTAAACCTTAGGTCATCCCCTTGTTGCTTTGGTGCTTGCAATGCGTCTATCCGATGTTGCATTTCTTGGAGCCTCTTCTCCACACTATCTTCTCGGAAAGCTCGGCACCGAGGAGTTACATGGCCTGGGGTTGAGTCTCTTCTAGAGACGGGGTTGGAGATCGCTTAGATCCTCGACGAAGTGGGCTAATAGGTCGGCTTTGACGACTTGCCTCGGCACTTGAGCTTCGCGGGCGTCGTTCTTGCGATTCTCCTTGGGGTAGTCTGAAGTTTTCATTGGCTGGGCGTTGTTCGCTGACTTGCTGTATTCCTCTCACTGCATTGAGAGGGCCTGCACTTGCTGAACCAATGTATTATACTATTCCTGTGAAATTGCCGGTGCTGCTGGTGAGTTTTCTTGAATCAACGGTGGTGGCACATTGGTCGATTGAACATTGTTGGTTCGCTAGCCACCAGAATGCTGGGATGCATTCGATGCTCCCCTTCGAGTCTTCATGATGCTTGGTAATGAGCTTTTTCCTTTTAAAATTGAATCTCAAAATCAATCGAGTCCCTTCCTCCAGTGTCAAGTGTTACTTCTGATCTTCCCACCTGAGGTCGGCCCTCGAGGTAGATGTGGCCGAGGTGAAACCGCCACTGGAGCTTTGCCCGATCACCTGCAAAGAAGTCCTCACCGAGGTATTTTTTGGTGAGGACCCTCCGACACTCAAGTTAGAAGATGAAGAACAATGAGAGGAGAAAGCATCGAAAATCAGTACTTACCTGAAGGATCCCGGAGTTCTTTTATTTATAAGAGAGGTATTGGAGTCGTATCCATCTCGGACTCTAATGACTTTTTGAATTTATCGCTCCGGATTGATTCGGAAGATGTTTTTCCTTTTTAGAGAGATGGGATTGTGAGGGACTCCTTTATTCGGACTTTTCTAATTTGGAAAGAGCACGGCTCTGCCGAATGGTGATACCTTGGTAATGGACGATCAATAACTGATCGTCTAAGATCGATCGGTGGCATACGAGCAAATAATAGATCATCCGAACATTGGTCGGTTAGGATCGACCAATATTGGATAGATCGGCTGTGGATAGCTTTTCTCCGATCAACATGGAGTTCTCTGGTGATAGTTCGGTCGGATACGACCTATGGCAAACCGTTAGTGAACCATTAGCCTGCCATAGCGGTCAGTCATGAGTGACCGAGCTATTGGATCGAGGATGGGCTATAGCCGACCAACAGCGAAATACTCCTAAACATTATCTGATCGGAATCGATCCATCGTGGATCGCGAGTGAATGAGTAGTCTTTTCAATCTTGTGTGGACGATCTATCAGAATAGGCCAGTAGCCGATGCATGTTACGTCGAGGTTGGGCTATGGTCATTCTACAACAACAAGCTTTGATAATAATTTAAACTGAAACATATCATCGAGAAGAGGCACTGGATGTAGGTTTAGCTACATTGCTTTGCATTCCTTTGTGCACAGGATCACTCTCTTCCGGACTACAGAAAGATGCTCGATTGAAATGGACAGAGCTCGCGTAGTGGTCCCAGGAAGGCCAAAAGCCGTCGGACACGGACAACCTACCACTTACCATCTCATGTTAATCGACACGGCACGGAATATATAACGATTTGATCCATTTGGTTAATAGCAGGGATTGCTACGAGTACTTTTACTCTCTCAACCATTTATTATCATCTCTCTTCAAAAAAGAGAGGAAAAAAAAAGAAAACATATATTTATAAATCAAATCCACACTCGACAGCTACGGGCTTGAGAGGTACTCGACCACGAAGAGAGTATGGAGGCAATTCATGGTGCACAACCCAAAGCTAGGATTGTCTTATGTTTTTTGTTATAGAAATAAATAGGGTGTTACCGACACCGGTCAAACGCAAACGCATGTGAGATAAAAGGAAGAACGTACTGAGCCAGCGACATATGCCCAAGGATGTACGTGTGAAACTGGCGGGGATTTGATGATTGAGTGTCTGCTGGTCTAAGGTAAGTTTTTTTTTTTTTTTGAGTGAAAGAAAAGGCCATCCAATTTTTATTATTAAAAATATTTATATAAAAAAAATAAAATAGATACAAAAAGAAAATATTTATATAAAAAAAGAGTAAAGTAAAATAGAGTATAAGAATAAAAATAGATAATCTAGATTGTGATAAGAGCAACAATTGATCATCACAGAAATTTAAAAGAAGATACAAAAATTTAAAAGGAGGATGAAGTCAAGATCACTTGTATTATTAATATTAATTGGTACTCTTTTATACTCGCAGTCCTAAGAAATATAGTAGGAGATGGCAATCTTTTCAAAGAATATCAAAGTATTTTATGTTTTACCAAATTAACCTTGATACATAGATTCTTCGTAGAAAGAAGTTTGACAAAATTTTTTGTAAAACAGAGAAGATATGTGAAGATTTATTTAGGAAGATCCTATTATTTCTTTCCTTCTAAACTTTTAGTTGGACAGTACATCTTCATAAAGATGCAGGGAACTTTCTTCTTCCTCAAGATATCCGGATCTCATTCTATGATTTTTAATTGAATTTTCAAGGTATTCATTAGGCTTTTTGCAAATGGACATTTATTTGCACCACAGAAAGAACATGTTGTGCTAATCATCCATCCCTTGATAAGATTGGCTCCCGTATGAATTTTATTCCTAAGAACCAATCATAAAAACACCTTGATTTTTATTGAGATTGCAGCCTTCCAAATTACTTTGTAATATGGGCACACTAGTCCCCCATTATTTAAGAAGTTGTAAAGGGACTCAATAGTGAATGAACTGGACTGTGAAAGCTTCTACATTTGCGTGTCTCCAAGTCTGGATGGCCTAGTAAGGTAAGTTATAAGGATGTAATGTATGCCATGGATGTTGCATGGTCACGGTTTTAGGTTATTAAATCGATAGATTTTGCAAGGTTGAACAGAAGATCAGGAAGATATTTTGATTCGTAAGTAACATCCAAAGTTGATGTAATGGTTTTGAGACAGCCAAAAGTAATGGATCCATTGACACTAGATACTTTATTGACGTATGTATGTATGCATCTATATATAAAGGTCGTCAGGCTTTAGCTTTTCTAAACATTAAGAAAAGGTATGAAGTAATTTAGTGAAACATCAATATTGTATAACTAAAATAGTGTATTTGCCAATTTCTTTTGTGCAAGTCTTGGCAGAACAGTAGGATTGCTTCAGTGTGAGCAAGATTTTATGGGTTCGAAATATGAAAAGAAAGCCTCTCTATGCGGGACAGGGGCACTCTTCTTAGATCCTGTAATCGTAAGAGCCCGGTGCAATTGCTGATTTCCCATCGTAAAGTTGCATGACTCAAAATGGAGCAGAAGATCGGTATCAGCAACATGACAATCTAAGTTGGACATTTTGAAGGAAGAAACAAAATAGAGCACGAACCTCCTGCACGTTACTGACGCAATGGGATGTAGGGAAGATCTAACATCATGAATGTGATGCATTTGCTATGCAAATCAGCTCGACGGTGGAACGTTTGGTTGATACCATGTAAAAAAAGGCATTCTGATCAACTAAGCTAAAATTATCTTACCAAATTAATTAGATCTTATGGTGACAATTTTTTTTCCTTCCCTAGAAGATCTATATTCATTGTCTCGTTAGCTGAGATCCCATCCTTTTTAACCCTTCAGTAATGATGGGGAGACTAAGGACACAATTGATTCACGATCGAAATTGGAGTGGTTTAGAATGAAATTCGTACGTATTTGGTTTGTAATTAGAATTAAAATAGAATTTGCATATTAAAAAAGAATTGGGATTGGATTTTGAGAAATTGGGATGATATTCTCATAGGAATGAAACTTTCTCCAATCAAATGATTATAATGGGAGCCAATCAATTCCATTTCAATTCGAGCGTTCAACTTTGTCGAATCCAACATGCCTTAAAAGTCAGACAACGTCCTAAAACACGCACAAGAGGAGCATAGGACGCTATCCCTGTTCGTTCTAAAACTCTAAAGCGAACGCAGAGTCACGGAAGCTGGCTTACGTCGTCTCTTTTTGGAGAAGGTCACCGGTCACCGGTAGAGGAATGACTACGAGGTATCGGCCGAGCCAATCGCAGCTGGCGGTCACCCGGAAGTTGCCCGGAAGGCAGTTTAATCGGTTGTTGAGGGGGAAGAAATGCTAATCATTACATCGTGGAATTAATCAACCAAAGACTTGTCTTAATTTCGTGGAGGGAAGCTGCTTTGAAAATTTCAAGCAGAACAAAGACAAGGATGGTGGGGTAATGTGAACGAGGGAACAAAGAAATTAAAGGTAGGTCCGGTTCCGTTGTTTCCAGTCTTTCGACTCCGGTAGACAATTCATTCGGCAGCTCCGAAGTCACGAAGTCCGAATCGGTGACTTTGATGCTCGTAGTGGCCAACTACCGGAAAAACCTAGCGGTCCGAAAGGCCTCCAATGCCCCACTTCTCAGGTCGGGCCAACACGTGTGTGAATCCACCGCGAGCGAAGGTGGACAACCGCACTAGACGACGACCAGTCTCTTTGGTTCGCTCGTCTCCTGTCCCGTCCTCGAAAGCGATTCATACGTAGTGGAGTTTGATTCACCGAGAGGGGGATCTGATTCTGGACGAGTTTCCGTTCTGCATCCTGCGGCTCCAATACGCTGCCCGGTAATTTCTCCCATTCTTCCGCACACACTTAACATGTGTATTTGCATCATCTATCATAGAGAGAAAATATCCCAAGTTCACAACCGTTAATGCAACATTAAATATATAAAAAAAATAAAAAAAATAATATTATGATGCAGGAGTAATACATTTATTCATAACTATTTACAATCATATATCTTTACATCACAATGATTGAACAAATTATGTACATCACTTACATATAATATCTATCTAAGATAAAACAACGTCCATCGTAACAAAATTATAAGCATATGATCTAAAACACGGTAATCTTATATGGTTGCCGAATTGCTCTTCATCAAATGAATCACCATTAATATAGGATTCAAAATCATTTTTATATAAAGTATAATTATTCAATAAGTCACAAGAAAAAGATTCTATCAAAACATAATATAAATTAATTAATTAAAAAGATATAGCTAAATTTTGATAACCGATGAGATGAAGAGAGAGGAAGGAGGTATCTAGGATAGATGATTTTGATAAGAGAGAGATAAGTAGGAGAGAGAGAATGAGAGGACGGATCATGGTTTCTGTTGGGGATAAATCCCGCTTCTGCCAAAGTCCAATCCGATGATGCAACCGGTAGCCATGGAAGAGCTTCAGCGGGCGAGTCTTAGCCAAACTTCTTCAGCCGACTGAACTCAGCGGTCGAGCTCCAGTCGCCAAACTTCTTAAGCCGATCGAACTCCTCAACGGTCAAATCCCTTCCGAATTTCTCAACGGCCGAGTCTTAGCCGAATCCCTTCAATCGGCCGAACTTCTCAGCGGCCGACCTCCAGTCGAACTTCCTTGAGAGCCGAACTCTCTCCGTATTCTTCCAGCCGAACTCCTTCCGGATCGCTCTTGCAGATAAACTCCTTCAGGAGCCGAACTCCTTCCGAATCGCTCTTGCAGACGGACTCCTCCAAGGGCCGAATTCCTTTTGGATCGCTTTTGCAGATGGACTCCTATGGAAGCCAAACTTTTTCTGATCTCTTTTTTCAGTCGGACTCCTTCGAGAGCCAAACTCCTCGCAGACATCCTCTTCGCCCGGACTTCTCCAAAAGCTAGACTCCTTTCGGACTTCTCCTTTGGCTGAACTCCTCTAGAAGTCCGAACTCTTCTGAAATTGATACATGCCGAAGTCCATCAATCAATGCCTACTTTCTCAGAGCCACGACTATTAAATCTGGACGAACGATCACCATCAGTCTGCCAGACGATGCTACAGGCGGCATTCTCCTCCATGACTGACTCCATCAGATCTCGAGCGGCCCACCACTATCGAACGGTATGGTTGTCATTATCGGTCTGACAATACCATCCTCTCCATACCAAATTTCACGTAGTCTCGAGCGGCCCACCACTAGGCGGTATGGTCGTTACCATCAATCAAGCTCCATCTATAAAAGAGACCCTCCAGATATATTTTCTCTAAGCTCTAAGCTCTAAGCTCTTCTCTCCCCTCTAAAGCTCAAAGCTCACTTCTCATTGCTGAGCACTCCATTTTTGTTGGTCAGAAAAGCTTACTTGATCATCGGAGGATCCTATCGGAGCCACCACCACCGACTCCGGATGGAATTTTATTTTGTAGATCATCGACGGCGATCTCGTCCTCCTCCACTCCAGCTCGATCCAGCATTAATCAGATTCCGTACCAATAGATTTGGCGCTAGAGAAAGAGCCCCTCTATTTTTGAGGTTTTTCTATTCTTAAATGAGTGCTCAACGATGACCTCTCTCTTTCCTCTCTAGAGATCTTCCTTCTTTCTCTCCAGAGTTATTTTCTAAGAGAAAATGCCTCCCAGGAGAGCTTCGATTCGATGATCGATGGCCTCCACGGTTCGATCCCATCCAGATCCATCTACTCCTGCTCCAATCTCGGCAACTCAGATTCTGCCTGTAGCCATGGTAGATATGGAGCAGTTCAACCTACTGATGCAGCGGATTCAGGGCCTCACCGAGATGGTGCAGGCCATGTAGCAGCCTTCGACGGTGACTCGACCAAAAAATTCACCATCGGAATATCGAAAATTGGCCCCAAGGAAGAGTACTCGGGCTAGCATACCCGTCACCCCTGAGAAGAAAAAATAGAGAGCAGAGGATCTGTGTTCGGATCATGGTTCTCCTCTGAAGGAGACCTTTCGTATTTGTAGCAGGAAGCCCCCCAAGATCTGCAACCAAGACGACGCCCTCGATCACAGACTGTGGAAGATGGACCGATGAATTGAGGAGCTCGATCACGTCGCCCTGGCTCACCTTGACGACATCCGAATCGATCCTCTTTTCTCTTTCTGAATTATGTAGGAGTCCGTTCCACCGAACTTCAAACTTTCTCAATTCGAAAGCTATGATAGAACTGTTAGATATATGTACCCTAGAAGTCAGAATTGACTGACACTTGTAATACACTTCTAGGAGCAAAATTATAATTTTGACTAATATCAATAAAAGGGTTATTTTCTATCACATAAGTGTATTTAGTGTCTGTGATACATCCTTTGAGTTAATGGTAATGATAATTCATATTTTCAAGAGTTGAAAATTTAAGACATGAATAATCATTATTAACTCATAAAATGCTTCCGACCATAGGATCATCATGAGGATGGTGATTGATCTAAAAGGTTGGTGTACAATCGCTTCTCTTTAGTAGATGAGTCTTGAGTCTACGGTGTGGAGACACCGGAGCGAGAGTATAGGTACTCGTTAGAGAACGAGGGCACTGAGCGTGACCACCTCGAGTAGTCATTAGGGAGTCTACCTTCTCGTCAATGACTGACTCGATGCTGCAGTAGTGTGTCTGGTTCTTTGACCTGAGGATGCATCGGTAGTTCACCTTGAGGGTGTTATAGTTTGACTACACCATTACTCGGTCTCCTAGCCATATGGAACCCTGAGGTGTATGTTGGCTATAGCATGTTCATTGTAGGAACTGGATTGCATCAAGATGGAATCTATCTACCTCGGTGGTAGAGGAGCAGCCCTATGATGATCATGAGAATCAAGTCCAGAAGCCCATGGCCATGGCAGAGTGAAATAATAGAAAGAGTTTCTATTTAGATTTTCACATTGGACTTGAATCGAATGATTACATCATATGACAGAGACTAGGGTTTGACGAGTTCACCTTAACCCTAATCTGATCGGGGCTCAAGATAGAAGAACTTAATCACACAGGTAGCTGCACCAAGAGGTTCGCATTCAGCTCTGATGGGTTGCCACCATATACTGCTAGGTGTCACTGGTGGATTTTGGGAGCAATTAGAATGATTTAGATGATCGATCATTCTAGCTGTTCGAATCAGAAGAGTTCTGATCCATCGAAAGGAGTTTCGATGATGTCGATGATAGAGATCATGACATATCCCATTACCATACAGAACTGAACCTAACTGGGATCACACAAACAAGGGTTTGAATCTGGTGATCATCAATTGAACTGATCCAGTTCAATTGATCTGAATGAGATTCAATTAGGTTCAAGAAAATCGTGCTAGCACTCGATTGAACCTAACGTTCTTCTTTTACTATCATAAATAAGTTGTCCTGACTGAGCCAAAGGAGTTTGTGCTCAATCAGAGGCCTTCATATGGTCTGACTGGAGGTTGTCCAAGTCAGAAAAAGGTTGTCTTATTTTGTAAGACATTACCTGCCATTTTTGGTCACCTGCCATTTCTTCGTTCTTTGACTTTGGTCAAAAGTCTACCTTTGACTGGTCAAATGTTGACCATTGACACTTTGACTTTTGACCACATGTCATGCACCTATTGGAGAGCTGGTGGGGGCCTGTCCCCCTGCCAGAACCTGGCAAGGAGGAGGGCGCACGCCACCCTTGGCGTGTGCCCAAGTTGGAGGCGCCTAGGAGTCCCTGTTGGACAAGGGACTCCATCTCCTTTTTGGATTCCAATTAGAGTTCTCCTAAGAACCAACTTTGACTGGTCTTAGGCACCCTCTAAGGAGGAATCCAGGGGACTCTATTCCCACCAATCAGATTTAGATCTGATTTCACAAAGGGTTGTGATTGGTTGGGAAGAAGAGGAGTTGGATCACAGCTTAGTCTATAAATAAGACCCTGCGCCCAACTCAAAGAAGCAATTAACAATTCTCCATGCCCCAAGGCTGCCTCTCCCTCTCCTCCTCCATGCCAAACCCACCTTCTCCCTCTCCTCTCCACGTCCAAAAGGAGTTTTGGACCTTGGTTGGTGCGATCCAGATCAAGAGAAAGGCGACTGAAAGCTAGAAGGCTGCGCTGCTGCAAAGGACGACTGCTGATCTTCAAAAGAGTTTTGAAGATCCTCCAGATCAGATCCAGATCTAATTTTTGGAGATGTGATAGAGAAGAAGAGGATCTCCAGATCCTAGCCTGAGTGGATACCGGTAGAGGCCAGGCACTTGCGTGGCTAGATCCAGAACCTTCCGCTGCTTACAGGATCATCAACGGGTAATAGGATTACCCACATCAAGGTAAATTAAATTTGATTTAATTTATTTAATTTTATTTTAATTTTTAAAATAATAAGAATTAGATCTAAAATATATCAAGATCTGATTAGATCAAAGAGAAAATTTTTTTTGAAATATATCTCTTGATCTGATCAGATCTGAACGAACCTGGATCCGGAAAAATCAGGATTTTCCTTCAACTGGTATCAGAGCCAAGGTTCTAAAAGTATTTAGATCTAATTTTAAATTTATTTTAATTAAAAAATAAGTGATTTTCAGATGTCACATGAGATGTGATCAGATCTAAAATCAAAAAAAATTAAAATTAAATGATTTGGATCTAAGATTAGAAAATATGCATGACTAGTTCTAAAATAGAATAGTTCTATAGAATAGTCTTGCATGTTTTTAATTTAATTTGATTAAATCATATTTTAGATCTATTTATTTACTATTTTTTGATATTATAATTATTATAATAACATCTAAAAAATAGCAAATAAAAATTATTTAATTTTAAATATCATATGAGATATGATTGATGCATGTCTAGACTAGTTGTAGAATAGTTCTACATAATTATCTAGATTAGAATTTATTTTGATTAGATCAATTTAAATCTAATTTTTTAGATTATTATGAGATAATTTAGATCTGAAAATATGCATGATTCGATACATGAGATGTATGCAAAATATGCCATGATTAGATCTAATTTGTATATGAGATATATGATATAGATCTAAACTGTTTTGTAGTATTGCATGTTCCTGATTAAGGCGTTCCTCTTGGCCGTCCGGTCATAAGAACGAAGAAGGGTTTAAAGGCCCTCTCTTCCCATTCGATGGGGTGTTCTTATGATGTGTAGGGGTGCTGCGTGTTCGTCCTTAATCAGAAACCCAAAACTTACTTTCTGCAAAACCCTAGATCCTGAAACCCTAGGATTTATTGTGCATATTTTGTTTATGAACCCTACTTAATTAAAAATTAAGATTATGGAATATTAATTAGGTCTAAAATTGAGAATTTTAGATCTAAGACATATTCATAATACTGGGTTCGGGCTTGGGTAGCTCAATTAGGTCTAAGCGGTTGATCAAACCGAATCAAGAGTTGGTTAGATGGGATCAACAATGCTTAAATTGACCAGCCTAATAGGATTAAGTCTGGGTCAAGATCGAGTCACGATCAAGCAAGACCTAATTAGGCTCAGAGGTTAGAGTCTGGATTGTAGGCTAACCCAATTGGTTCTGACTCAACAATTTGGTGTCTAAGGTAAGTTTGGCACATACGACCGACTGGATTTTTAATTGGAAGCTACTCGACCTGAATGCATTCTTGTACGAGTTAATGGCATATTCCTTCCACCGGATCTCACTTACCTGGCCATATCTGTTGACACAGTTCTGATCTGAGGTGGTCAATAATCCGAGCTAACCCATGCCACTAGGTTAGTCATAATTGTTATGACTAATGCCAAGTCTAGTTTAATGAGACCTGAATCAATTCTCCCTAAGAAAAGATTAAGTCTGAGGTCTTCCACCATTGTAGATGTGCGGGCCCTTCCCGGGGTTGATTGTTCTCGGCTGGATACAGTGGCTCAGTTGCACCGGGAAGACGCAACCATGTCTATTAGGCATTGGATGCTATGGGCTGGAGGATGAGTTGGGCTCAATATTCTGGATACGGTGAGAGACTCAATTAGGAACCCAGTCTATGCAAATGGTGGGTCTGACTTAACTAAGGAGTGGATCAATATTTTGGATACGGTGAGATTCATGAATTAGAGACCAAGTTTGGGTGCACCATGATTAGAGAATCATTGAACAAGAGTTGTTCACTCATTGGCTAACCCATCACCAATAACTGTTAGGTGAGGTGATGAGTCAGTTGGTGAGACCGCACCACCCACTAGAAATCATTAATCATGGAGATTTTTGCATCTCTACAGAGGGAGTGTAGGGATCCGAGAAAATAGTGGGAGCTAATTTGTTTAAAAATAAAATTTCTAAATAAATTGGTCAAGTCAATAATTACAGTATCTAACTAGAATCTTTGACTCTCTACAGAAAAATGTCTGCGTCCAACCCATTGGCACGTATCCTGGACACACATAGACTGACTGGACCCAATTATAAAGATTGGCTCAGGAACTACAAAATAGTTTTGGGTTTCGAGAAGTTAACCCATGTATTGGACCAGGACCCTCCCACCTTACCAGCCCGTCCATCCACTGAACAGAGAGCGTCTCTGGAAAAATGGATAGACGAAGATAATAAGGCCAGATATTACATGTTGGGCTCGATGTCTGATGAGCTCCAGCGCCAACATGAAGATATCGGGACTGCTCGCCAAATGTTGGCTCACCTGCAGGAGATGTTTGGTGAACAGAGTCGCGCAGCCAAAGTATCAAGTCACGAAATGACTTTTTAAGGCTAAGATGCGTGATGGGCAGTCAGTCCAAGATCACTGTCTGACAATGATCAAGGACATGGAAGAGCTTGAGAAGCTCGGTGTGAAGTTAGACTTGGATCTGCAGAATGATATTATTCTGCAATCCTTGACTGATGCATATGGGCAATTCATCATGAATTACCACATGCATAAACTTCAAAATTCCTTGGCCGAATTAATGAATATGCTGGTTACCGCTGAGCTTTCTATGAAAGGTTCTAAAGGCTCAGTTCTTGCTATGGAATGGACTTCTTCCAAAAGAAAGTCTTATGGAAAGAAAAAGAAGTCTGTGAAAAAGCAAAAGGATGGAAGGATCAAAGAAGAAGAAGGCAGAAGCCGAAGAAAAAGGTCGATGTCAAAGGAAAGTGTTTCCATTGCAACAGCGACGGCCATTGGAAGCGGAACTGCCCTACTTACCTGGCCACCCTGAAGAACAAGAAGGAAGGTCCTTCTGGAGGTATGCTCGTTATTGAGTCTAACCTTACGGTTTCTTCTGCATCCAGTTGGGTGCTTGACTCTGGTTCTAGTGCTCATCTGTGCACTTTCATGCAGGGTCTTGAGGATAGCAGGAGGCTGAGGGATGGAGACATGATCCTACGCATCGGTAATGGAGCAAGAGTTGCTGCAGTAGCCGTGGGAACATACCCTCTTCGATTACCATCTGGTTTAGACTTAGTTTTGAAAGACTGTTATTATGTGCCTGCAGCTAGCAGGAATTTGATTTCTGTTTCATGCTTAGCACAAGAAGGCTATGTGATTACCTTCTTTAAGGACCATTGTAACATTCTTTATGAAAGAAATAAAATTGCAAATGGTTTTCTTATTAATGGTCTTTATCAGCTACATATTGATGTACCTGTTCTAACTATCGAGCAAAACGTGAATGCCAAACGACCTAGGGATAGTCCAAACGATAGATATCTATGGCACCTGAGATTAGGTCATATAGCAGAAGATAGGATCAACAAATTGGAGAAAAATGGGCTATTGAGTCCATTGACTTTCGAGTCATATCCAACTTGTGAATCTTGTCTTCAAGGCAAAATGACTAAACTCCCTTTTGTTGGACATGGGGAGAGGGCCACAGATCTCCTTGCCCTAGTACATACTGATGTGTGCGGCCCATTTGATGTGCCGACTAGAGGCAATTTTGTCTACTTCATTACCTTTACCGATGATCTGTCTAGGTATGGGTATGTGTATCTTATGAGACACAAGTCTGAAGCTTTTGAAAAGTTCAAAGAATTCAGACATGAAGTAGAAAAACAAACTGGAAAACCCATTAAGGTTCTTCGATCAGATCGAGGAGGTGAATACCTTAGCCGAGAATTCCTAGACTATCTCAAGGAAAATGGCATAGTCTCTCAATGGACTCCACCAGGAACACCTCAACTCAATGGGATTTCAGAACGGAGAAATCGGACTCTATTGGATATGGTTCCGATCCATGATGAGCTTCACAGACCTCCCTGATTTTCTTTGGGGACATTCATTATTAACTTCAATTATTCTACTGAATAGGGTTCCCTCTAAGACCGTTCCTACCACACCGTATGAGATATGGCATGGTAAGAAACCAAGTCTGAGTCATCTCAGAATTTGGGGTTGTCCGGCTCATGTCAAAAGACAACAAGCGGACAAGTTAGAGTTTAGGTCCTTTAGAGCTCGATTCATAGGATATCCTAAAGAGTCATTAGGATACTATTTCTACATTCCAGAAGACCACAATGTGATTGTGAGTCGACATGCCATCTTTCTTGAAAAATAGTTTATTCAAGATAGCGGCATTGGAAAGCAGATTAAGCTTGATGAGAAAGTCTCACAAGTACAACGAGCTAAGGACCAATTGGAACCAAATCAGGTTGAGCCAATAAGAACACTACCTCCTCCACCTCGTAGATCGAAAAGAGTTTCCCAACCCCTGAAAGATACTTAGGTATTATTTCAGAGGAAGTAGAGAAAATGTTCCTCGTAGGTAATGGTGCTCATGGTGATGATCCCAAAACCTACAATAAGGCGATATCAGATATCGACTCCGAGAAATGGCTAGAGGCAATGTAGTCAGAAATTAACTCGATGCACTCAAACCAAGTCTGGACCTTGGTAGATCCACCAGAAGGTATAGTACCTATTGGATGTAAATGGATCTTCAAGAGAAAGATTGGTGCAGATGGAGAATGTGGAGACATTCAAGGCTAGACTAGTGGCAAAAGGTTATAGTCAATGCGAAGGCATTGACTATCAGGATACCTTTTTTTCAGTGGCTATGCTAAAATCCATCCGCACATTGCTTGCCGTTGCAGTCTATTTCGATTATGAAATTGGCAAATGGACGTGAAAACGGTATTCTTGAACGAATATCTTGAGGAAGATATTTATATGGAACAGCCACTAGGTTTCACATCCAGTGACACTGATCACAAGGTTTGCAAGCTGCAAAGGTCCATATATGGACTTAAGCTAGCATCTCAGAGCTGGAACATTCATTTCAATGATGTGATCAAAATGTTTGATTTCATCAGAAACGAAGAGAAACCATGTATTTTCAAAAAGGTCAGTGGAAGCGCTATTGTCTTCCTCGTATTGTATGTGGATGACATCCTCTTTATTGGAAATGATATCCCCATGATGACAACAGTAAAATTATGGTTGTCGAATTCTCCATGAACGACCTAGGTGAAGCATCCTTTATTCTAGGAACTAAGGTCTATAGGGATAGACCGAATAGGATGCTAGGACTTTCACAGAAAATGTACATAGAAGAAGTACTAAAAAGATTTAGTATGGAGATGAGATCTCCTTCGAGCTTCAATCTGAATCGGTGCAGAGCCCTGAAGAGGACTTCGATAGTCGTCTTTTCTGCACTTCCTTTCTTTGAGTTTCGAACTCGAGAGTAGAGGGGACTATTATTAGGGATAAATTTTGCTCCTTCCAAAATCCAATCCGACGATGCAACTGATAGCCATGGAAGAGCTTCAGCAGGTGAGTCTTAGCTGAACTCATTCAGTCGATCGAACTCCTTAGCGATCGAGCTTCAATCACCGAACTCCTTGAGTCGACCGAACTTCTCAACGACCGAGTCCCTTCCGAACTCCCCAACGGTCGAGTCTTAGCCGAATTTCTTCAACCGATTGAACTTTTCAGCGACCGACCTCCAATCGGACTTCCTCGAGAGCCAAACTTCCTCGATGCTCTTTCAGCCGAACTCCTTCAGGAGCCAATCTCCTTCCGGATCGCTGCTATAGACGAACTCCTCCAGGAGTCGAACTCCTTCCGGATCGCTCCTGCAGACGGACTCCTCCAAGGGCCTAACTCCATCCAGATCGCTTTTGCAGACGGACTCCTATTGGAGCTGAACTTTTTTTTGATCTCTTCTTTCAGTCGGACTCCTTCAAGAGCCGAACTTCTTACAGACATCCCCTTCACCCGGACTTCTTCAGAAGCCGGACTCCTTCTGAACTTTCCTTTCGATCAAACTTCTTTAGGAGTCCGAACTCTTCTAAAATTGATACATGCCAAAGTTCACCAATCAATGCCTGCTTTCTCAGAGCCACGACTATTAAATCTGGATGAACAGTCACCATTAGTCTACCAGGCGATGCTACAGACGGCGCCCTCCTCCATGATTGACTCCGCTAGATCTCGAGCGGCCCACCACTACTGGACGATATGGCTGTCACTATCGATCTGACGATACCATCCTTTCCATATCAAATCTCACGCAGCCTTGAGCGGCCCGCCATCAGGCAGTATGGCCGTCACCATCAATCAAGCTCTGTCTATAAAAAAGACCCTCCAGATATGTTTCCTCTAAGCTCTAACCTCTAAGCTCTCCTCTCCCTTCTAAAGCTCAAAGCTCTCTTCTCATTGCTGAGCACTCCATTTTTATTGGCCAGAAGAGCTGACTTGACCATCGAAGGGTCCTATCGGAGCCACCACCATTGACTCCGGACGGAACTTTATTTTAAAGATCACCGATGGTGATCTCGTCCTCTTCCACTTCAGCTCGATCCGGCGTCAACCAGATTCTGCGCCAATAGTTTTTATGAAAGAGAGAGGAAGAGAGTTTCAAAGAGAGCTTTGATAGTTTGTGCTGACGAGAGAGAGAGAGAGAGAGAGAGAGAGAGAAAATTAGAGGAATTTGTGGTCGTAAGAAAGAAAGAGAGGAAAAGAAAGAGAATGAGAGGTATTTACATCGGCGAGAAAGAAGAAGAGAGAGAATGAGAGGAGTTTGTGTCAATGTGAGAGATATAGAGAGAATGAGAACTGTTTGCAACAGTGAGAGAGAGGGGGGAGAAGTTTCTGTCGGTAAGAGACACAGAGAGAGAGAGAGAATGTTTCGTATTTTATCGATGAAAAAGAGGAAAAAATGCTACTTGAAAGAGAGCTCATTCCTTTGTGCCCGATACCTATTAATGCATATTTTTTATTGTTTTCAAATGCCATTTCATCCAAACAAAAGATTTACAGGTTAGAAAGCTCATCTCTTTCATTTCCCAACCTATTAAGACTTTTTTTTCCGAACGCCACCTCATCCAAACAAAGGCTAATACAGCTTTATCCCTTATTTATGAGTTATTTTTTTAAATAAAAATAAAGCCATCTTAGCCAAATGGCTCTAGAAGCCTCTCTGTTGCCTAAAAAGTAGTGCATCGAGATCCGTATGGATCCAAAGCCTAATCTATCTCTCTCTATACATACATACATACATACATATATATATATATATATATATATATATATATATATATATATATATATATATATATATATATATATATATATATAAATACAAGCATGCTCATAGATACACACACTAGAATGAGGTCGATCAGATTTAGACTTAGATTCAGTTAGGTCAAAACTCTATAAAAAAAATTTTATATTAATGATCTAAGTCATTGGATGTGATCTACTATTTCAAAAATATTTGCATAGAAAAAATTATATGATTTAAAAATTCTTAACCTATGCATCAACTAGTAAGAAATTTGATAGCCTAAATAAAGTTAAATTAGATATGTTTTTTAATCACTTGATGCATACATTAGGGGTCTCCAAATCGTATGAGTTTTGGTGTGTAAATAGTTTTGAGATAGTAGATCACATCTAACTACTTGGATTATCTAGTTTTGATCTGATTGGATTTAAGTTCAAATTCAATCAACTTTATTTATACATATATAGAGAGAGAGAGATGAACTGAACTTTGGTTTATCAAATCCCAATTCATATTCGGTTGGATTTTTGATCGATAAATTAGCGCGCATCTATGCGCATGCGCTTGAAAAGGCACACCTCGGCTGAAAAAAAGACGAGCACCTAAAAAAAATAGAAGAAGAAAAAAAATCAGAAAAAAGTCTGAAAAAATTAGAAAAAAGTTTGAACCTGAAAAAAACTAAAATTTTTTTAAAAAAATTAAAAAAAAAATCTAAACATGAAAAAATGAAAAAGAAGGCGCTTTCTTTGCCTCTTTTTTTTTTCTTTATTTTCAGTATTTTTTTTTCATTTTAGGAGCCTACGCCTATTTTTTTTTTAGATTTTTTTTTTTGTGCAAAATTGTTTTTAGCCAGAAGGAACCTTTTTTTTTTTGATTTTTTTGGGACTTTTTTTTGATTTTTTTTTAGGCAGCAGGCCTTTTTTTTTTAGAATTTTTTTCAGGCATAGATGCACCTTTTTTTTTCAGTCGGCTCGTCTTTTCAAGCGTGCATTTGAAGATGCACGTTGATTGAACAGTCGGAGATCCGACCGAATGTAGATTGAATTTCAGTCAACTAGAGTCCAACCTACCTCTATATATATATGTGTGTGTATGTATGTACATACATATTACATACATATGCATGTATATTTATTTTTCTATGTCGATATGTTTATTTCCTGGTTTAGTTTAGGCAGACTAATCCATCATGCATTCCATCAAGTCGTGGAAGGTGAGTGCAGTGGGATGTTCGCAAGTATTTAATAGCCTCACAAACAAACATTTGGTCGAACATCATGTGTAGGTTCTAGGACCTTTAAGTTCCACGAAGGAAATAAGAAGAATAACAAGAAAGAAGAACAAGATACAAATTAAGGACACCAAAAAAATATTTACAACCCATTGCATCCATTTGTAGTAGAAGCGCCAAATCTCCATACATCCAAGTGGTCTGTTGTCATGGTTGAACCAGCAAACCAATCAGGAGGAAAGTTCGCTTTCCTGAAAGCACGTTCTACGTTGATATATTCCAGAGTTTGGGGAACGTCCATCAATAAAGTGTTAGCATTAGCCCTACTAGTCCATCATGCATTGCACCAAGTCGTAGAACGTGAACGCAGTGGGATGACTTTAAGAATTTGATAAACCCACAAACAAACATTAATTTGATCCACCATCATATCTAGGTTCTAGTATCTATATATGGTTTTTAATAACATGTGAGAACCTCATGTAAAATGATATCTAGAGGGTCCATCAGGATTGGCAGGTCTGGAAATGTAGATCTGCTAGAAATTGGAAGCTGACACCTGAGAACCTATGGTGCGAGTATATGGAAGATTTCGATGGGCCAAAAGAGATTTAACCAAATTTCCGTGGTGAACTGGATGAGGAGGCACATCGCGACAACCTTAAATAAATTTTTTTAAAAAAAAGTACAATTCTTGGTTTTCATGTTTTAAGAATTTTCTGCGGTAGGAGAACGGACTAATTGTACTCAAAATCTTAAATATATTGCATAATATAATGCCAAGTTAGCTGGCAATGTTGAACATTCCATTCTAGGCTTTGGGCTTTGGTCAAATATCACCCATTCAACTCCATGGACGTATCCATTCAGCTCCAAGGTTAGGTGACAGTATTCAAAAGTTCTAGGCTACGTCCAATATCACAAAGCTAAGACGGTAAACCCACGAGCGAGCTCTTTATCCATCAGATTAGTAATTGGAACACCCTTTCAATTTGAATGAACTAAGGAATTTTGGACGTTTGCATGTTTTCACTAATATATTGTTGCTGGTGTCATGGATGCCACGTCCAAACATAATATCAATAGTAACAGAAGTCCTAAGTCTTTCAAATGCAATGTTTACCTTTCTCCTTGACAAATGTTATGGTCATACCTCATAAATATGCATGGTCCTTTAAGATGACCTCGACACCTCATTATGAGGGCATCATGACCACAAGATTTGATTCCATGAAAGCTGGTGCAATGGAAGAAAGACGTGGAAGGTTGGAATTTGGAAATAATTAAATATGTGATACCAATGGCTCCTTCACCCTTGAAGCGGACTTGCATTCAGATGCTGGTGGACTGCCTAAAGTGGTGATAAGATCATAAGATATAGGGATATGCTTTTGAATCTGAGGGTTGTAATGTAGTACTTTTATTAGTGTTTTGAGACTAAGACATGACCCTCCACGACTTTAGCCTAGAATATTAAAGCTTAAGAAATGTTCATTTATAATTTGAATTGTACATATTTTATATTAAATTTTTTTAAAAAAAAAAAACTTAAGGATTAAAAATTATAATAAATTGTCCAAATTTAAAAAAATCAAATACTAAAAATGATCTCTACTATTTAAAATGCTTAGAAACTGAAATATGCATGTTTTTGATGGTCTTTAATTTAAAGATTAGTTAGATGCAAAGATAAATGGTTTTGATAGCATTTTATTATCTTTTATTATAATCTAATAATCAACTATATATAGTAAATTTAAGTTTACCTATGTTTTAAGATGTGAAGATCATTATTAATGAAATAAAATTTCTATTTGTTTGTCCTACCATGTATTTTAGTATATCACTGTGTTTGATATCATTTATTTTTTGCATCTATTTGATGCATAAATTCAAGATAATACATGAATTTTGATTTCTAACTATTTTTAATATAAATTATTTCTAATAGTATGAATTTTCAATTTAGATGACTCATCGTTTGTAATCATTATATATCTTTTATCAAAAATTTAACACTTAGTTTGTAATCTAATTCTTCATTTATTTATAAATTGTTGTTGTGGTGGCATGTCTCGATGATTTGTATGATTTGTGGAACGTGAATGACTTGGTTGACATTAGTGCAACTTGCAGTCAAAATTTCCGATGGAATGAGCTCATTCTTTTGAGTGGGGCTCTGAAAAAAAAAAGAAACAATGCTATCAAAGCAACCAAATTTAATTGATGTAATGTCTGATCAATTAAAAAGGATGCAGCATGACATTGATTGGTTATGCAAAATCTTTTCGAATCTACATGATTTTGATCGGCAATGTACGATTCAATCACTCCTTGCATCCAGTCCGGTGAGTCACATCAAAACTATAAAAACATTAGGCCGGGTGAAATTCTGGTGGTGGAACAATGTGCACTCCCTACGTATTACCTTCGGAACAAGAGAGAAGTGCATTAAATATTTCAATCATTAGGTATATTTTTTAAATGACATGAGCTGCTACCATGATCCCAATATCTTTTGCCTTTTTTTATTCTTGGTGGGAAGAATTTCAGCTTCACCTTCTTATTTGAGTATGTTGAATATGGCTTGAATTTAATATCATCTACAGTACATTTAATTTATTTTAAATTTTAATTAATTTATTTAAATATTTTATTTATTATTTTAAAATTTAATGGCTATATATATATATATATATATATTATAATTATATCTATTTTTATTAAGCCATCATATACTTTTTGTATTCAATATTTTTTGATATAGTGAAATTTCTTTCCATTGTCACATGTGAACGTTAGTTAAAGCCCGAATTATGTAAATTATTATATTTTATTTTTTCTATGTATAATTGTTTGCTATTACTTTAGATTTTATACTAATTAATAAATAATTTTATAATAAATTGGGATTAAAACTTGAGGTTAGACTTTCAATTCATCCATCATAGCTAGGGTGATACTTTATTTCAGCTATTTCAAAATGATGAGCCTAAAATTATTAATGAAAGAGATGCCCTACAGAAGTAATAGTATATCATAGCCACTAGTAGATCGATGAGGCAGATTAGACCTTTTTGGAGATATGGATATATAGATTTGATCTCTTCTATATTATTTACGGTAAAGTCTATTGAGATTTAAGATTTTGTCAGTTATTATGAGGCCATGACCAGTAGGAAGTCTATATAATACTCTATTACTAGAAGTGAGAAGATTGAGTCCTTCACAAAAATTAGATATGAGAGCTACTAAAACCATTACAAGATCAGAAAATTGTTAGATGCAAATAGATCTTCAAGAAGAAAGAAGAAATCCTAGAGATTGAGGCAGCATGATTCAAAGCACATTTGGTTGCAAAGGACTACAATAAGAAAGAAGGTATAGACTTTAATAAAATTTTCTCTTTTGTTGTAAAATATTCATGTACTCGCATGTTGCCTGTCATTATTATATTATTTGACTTAAAAATTTGAGCAGCTTAATGTCAAGATAGTTTTCTTGTATGGTGAGCTTGAGGAATAGATTTACATGCAGCAACTAGAGAGATTTGTTGCTGAGGATAAAAAGGATCTTATTTGCTTATTAAGAAAATCATTGTATGGTTTGAAATAATCTCCGAGGTAGTAGTATAAGTGGTTTGATGTATTTATACTTAAGCATGGTTACTCTCAAAGTGACTATGATAATTATGTTTATTATAAGAGACTTTCAAATATTTTTTGATTTATTTGTTTCTCTATATTAATGACATGCTCATTACAACAAATAATATATTTGAGATTAAGAAGTTAAAGGCTCAGCTTAACAATGAATTTGAGATGAATTAGACTTGGGTGTAGCAAAGATGATTTTGGCTACGAAGATTCATAGGGATTGATGCATAGCTAGACTATTCTTATCATAGAAAAATTATATTCAAAAAGTGCTTGAACATTTTGGTATACAGGATTGCAAGCTAGTAAGTACTTTACTAGCCACATACATCAGAATTTTTGTTGCTTTTGTCTCCATGGTCTGATAAGAATGAGGAATATATGTCACATGTTCCATATGCTAATATAGTTGGGAGTATCATGTATGCCATGATTTGCATACATCTAGATATTTCATAAGTCATCAATGTCATTAGCAAGCTATGAAATGGATCTAATGTTATTTGACAGATACTACGAATGTTGGTTTGATATATGATCGGAGTTCAGACACTTACAGTAGTGTTATTGGTTATATAGATTCTAATTATGTAGATGATTTGGATATAAGAAGATATAACATGCTACATCTTTCTTAGATTGCGCTGTCAATTGGAAAGCAATTTTATAGTTTACTAATGCTTTGTCTCCTATAGAGGCAGAGTATATAGCAATGATAGAGGCAATGAATGAGGCTATTTGGTTGCGAGGTTTGATTGGTGATCTTGGATTATAGTAGGATGTGACTATTGTTTATTGTAATAGTTAGAGTATCATACATTTGACTAAAAATTAGATGTATTATGAGAGGACCAAGCATATTGATGTCATATACTATTTCATTCAGAAGATTGTATCACAAGGGTTATTGCACTGAAGAAGATTGTTATGATAGATATGATGACCAAGCCACTTACCACTCTGCTTGAACTTGGTTTGTATTTTGAGATGCTGAGCTAGACCCTCCATGACATTATTAAAGAAGATGGAGAGGAGTTCACTATTTTATGTTGCAGCTTGATGGAATTCAAGCCAAGGTGGAGATTTGTTAAGTATAGCTTAAATTTGATATGATATATGGTATGAATCTGATCTATTTTAGACTTTAGTTGATCCATTTGGATTTTTTAATTTTTTCTTTTTGTTTTAGGATTTGATGGCTATATATATATATATATTATAAATACATCTTTATTATTTGAAGGACTATCTTTTGTTATTTGAAGAACTATCTTTATTACTCTTTGTACTCCATCTTTTTTGATATAGTAAAATTTCTCTCCATCTTCATTTGTAGATATAGGCCAAAGGCTGAATTACATATATAGTTGTATCCTATTTTCTTACATGTGATTGTTTACTATTATTGATGCAGAAATCGATCGTCGTCGGATCCAGCTGGAGCGAAGGTGGATGAGGTCGCCGTCGGAGATCTGTAAAATAAAGTTTCGTTCGAAATCGGTGGGGGGTGGCTCTGACAGGACCCTCCGATGATCAAGTCAGCTTTGGCCAATAGGAATGGAGTGCTCGAAAATGAATTCTGTAGAGCTTAAAAAAGGAGAGGAGAGCTTAGAGCTTAGAGTTAGCGTATCTGGAGGATCCTTTTTATAGGCAGAGCTTGATGGTGACAGCTGCAGCTGCCTGATGATGGATCGCTCGAAGCTATACCGAATTTGATGTGGAGAGGATGGTATCATCAGATCGATAGCGACAGTCATACCGTTCGATAGTGATGGACTACTCGAGATCTGACGGAGTGAGGGGGCACCGTCCGTAGCATCACCTGTGGTAGATTGATGGTGACTGTTTGGCCAGATTTAATGATGGTAGCTCTGAGAAAGCGAACGTCGGTTGGTGGACCTCGACATATATCAATTTTAAAGAAGTTCAAACTCCTAAAGGTGAAGCTCAAAAGAAGTTCGACTTCCGTAGGCATCTGGTTGGAGGAGTGCGGCTAAGGCTCGATCACTGAAGAGTTTGGAAGGAGCTCAGCAGCTGAGAAGTCCGATCGATCGAAGGGGATGTCTGGGAGGAGTCCGGCTCCTGAAGAAGTCCGATCGAAGGAAAGGCTTGGAGGGAGTTCAGCTCCCGCAGGTATCTAGCTGGAAGAGCGCAAAGAGAGTTAGGCTCTCGTGGGAGTCCGACTGAAGCTCGACTGCTGAGAAGTTTGGTCGGATGAAGGAGTTCGACTGAGATCCATCCGCTGAAGCTCTTTCGTGGCTATCGATCGCATCAGACTGAGCATCGAACTAGACTTCGGTAGGAGCAGAGTTTATCCCCAACAATAGTCCCCATACTTTCGAGTTCGAAACTCGAAGGAAGGGAGTGCAGAAAAGATAACTGCCGAAGTCCTCTTCTGGGCTCCATGCTAGTTCAAGTCGAAGCTCGGGGGAGAGATCTCATCTCCAGCCAAAGTTGAAGTAGGTCTCATCTCCTGCGATCGAGGTTAGAGGTTGAGCTCCTCGAGGGCGATATTGTCTCCAACAGCCAAGGTTGCCTCGAAAGGATCTTATCTTTTGTCGCCAAGGTTAATACGGGCACTCGGAAGAGATCTTATCTCTAGCCGAGGTTGGCTCCGTCGCTTGGGAGAGATCTTATCTCTGGTCGAGATTGTCGTAGGCGCTCAGAAGAGATCTTATCTCCGATCGAGGTTGGCACGATCGCTCGAAAAAGATCTTATTTCTGGCCGAGGTTGGCACGATCGCTCGGAAGAGATCGTATCTCTAGTCGAGATTGGCTCAGTCACTCGGAAGAGATCTTATCTGGCCGAGGTTGTCGCGGTCGCTCGGAAGAGATCTTATCTCTAGTCGAGGTTGGCTCGATCGTTCGAAAGAGATCTTATCTCTGGCTGAGGTTGCCTCGGTAGAGATCTTATCTCCTACGGTCGAGATTGATGTAGGCACTTGGGGGAGATCTTATCTCTGCGTCGAGATTGCCTCGGGGGAGATCTTATCTCCTACAGTCGAGATGGCCCGGACCCTCAGGGAAGATCTTATTTCCTACGGTCGAGGTTGATGCAGGCGCTGGGGGGAGATCTTATCTCCTACAATCGAGATTGTCTCAGGAAAGATTTTATCTCCTGCAGCCGAGGTTGGCCCGACCCTCAGGAGAGATCTTATCTCCGACGATCGAGGTTGATGCGGGCGCTCGGGGGAGATATTATCTCCTATAGTCGAAGTTGGCCCGGACGCTCAGGGGAGATCTTATCTCCTACGGTCGAGTTGATGCGGATTGCTCGGGGGAGATCTTATCTCCTACAGTCGAGGTTGCATTGGGGGAGATCTTATCTCCCTGCAGCCGAGGTTGGCCCGGATCCTCAGGGAGATCTTATCTCCCTGCAGTCAAGAATTGCCTCAGAGAAAGATCTTATTCCTACGGTCGAGGTTGATGCAGACGCTCAGGGGAGATCTTATCTCTACAGCCGAGTTTGCCTCGCGGAGATCTTATCTCCTGCAGCCAAGGTTGGCCCAGACCCTCAAGGGAAGATCTTATCTCCTACGATCGAGGTTGCCTCGGGGGAATCATATATCTCCTACGGTCGAGATTGAGGGCGGCGCTCAGGGGAGATCTTTTATCTCCTGCAGTCGAGTTTGCTCGAAAGAGATCTTATCCCTGTAGCCCGAGGTTGGCCCGAACCTCAGGGGAGATCTTATCTCCGACGGTCGAGTTGATGAGGCGCTGGGGAGATTTTATCTCCTGCAGTCGAGATTGCCTCGAGAAAAATCTTATCTTCTGCAGTCGAGATTGGCTCGAACCCTCAAGGGAGATCTTATCTCTTACGATCGAGGTTGCTTGGGGGAGATCTTATCTCCTGCGGTCGAGGTTGATGTCGGTGCTCAAAAAAAATTTTATCTCCTGTAGCCGAGGTTGGCCGAACTCTTAGGAAAGATCTTATCTCCAACGGTCGAGATTGATGCGGGCGCTCGGGGAGATCTTATCTCCTACAGCCGAGATTGCCTCGAGAAAAATCTTATCTCCTACAACCGAGGTTAATGCAGACGCTCAGGAGAGATCTTATCTCCTGCAGTCGAGATTGGCTCGGACCTCAGGGAAGATCTTATCTCCTACGGTCGAGGTTGCCTCGGAAGAGATCTTATCTCCGACGATCGAGATTGATGCGGACACTCAGGGCAGATCTTATCTTCTATAGCGAGGTTGCCTTAGGGAAGATCTTTCTTGCAGCCGAGGTTGGTCTGGACCCTCAGAGGAGATCTTATCTCCTACGGTCGAGGTTGCCTCGAGAGAGATTTTATCTCCTATGATCTCTCAGGGGAGATCTTATCTACAATCGAGTTTGCCTCGGAAAGATCTTATCTCCTGCAGTCGAAGTGGCCCAGATCCTCAGGGGAGATCCTGCGGGAGGTTGCCTCAGGGGAGATCTTATCTCCTACGATCTGAGGTCGGCACTCGGAAAGAGATCTTATCTCCTACAGTCGAGTTTGCCTCGGGAGAGATCTTATCTCCTGCAGCTGAGGTTGGCCCAGACCCTAAGGGGAGATCTTATCTCCTGCAACCGAGATTGATGCGGGTGCTCGGGGGAGATCTTATTTTCTACAGTTGAGTTTACCTCGAGGGAGATCTTATCTCCTACAGTCGAGACTGGTCCGGATCCTCAGGTGAGATCTTATTTCCTACGGCCGAGGTTGCCTCGGAGGAGATCTTATCTCCGACGGTCGAGGTTGATGTGGACGCTTAGGGGAGATCTTATCTCCTGCAGTCGAGTTTACCTTGAAGGAGATCTTATCTTCGATGGCCGAGGTTAAAGGTCTTTGACCTGCTCGTGTTAGGACGATGTTCTCCTTCTGTTTCTAACACGACAATTATTGACTGCTTATTTTCTGTCATCATATAGTTTTTGCACTCAAAAATAATATTATTGAAAGAAAAAAAATTTACCGAGGAGAAGTTACTGGCAATGCATCTTCATTTTAGGGTCATGGGGACGTTGTTCCTCCGAATTTTCTCGGGCAGTAAGTTCCGGACTGGACGACCTCCTCTATCTCATGCTGGCCTTCTCAATTTGGAGCAAGCTTCTCTT